>JANHGB010010790.1:0-26853 GCA_026283785.1 Coracopsis vasa
TCTCCTCTCCTTTCCTCTCCTCTCCTCTCCCTTTCCTCTCTTCTCCTCTCCTATCCCTCTGCTTCTGGATTGTAAATTCTGGCAGCTCCTGGACATAAACAGTCTCTATGCATACTAAGTTCAGCACGGAATGGTTCCTCATAAATATCCCTGCTCATATGCCCATTTGTGTAAAAATCAAATTGTTGAAGTATATTTTTTTTACAGTGGAAATCATATCAGAATCAAAACATATGCAATCCTTTTTTTTCTCTCTATTATAAAGTAGGTATATGTTTCACCTGCAATGAGAATGTAAAGGATTTGAAATATTTGATATTTACTTGATGAGTTATTATACTTGAAAAGGGACATTTTAGCTCACAGATTTAAGTTGTATGTATGGCTCACATTTTTATATTTATAGAATGAAGGAAGATAAAATGAAGAAGGTGAAATAAAATGCTGTGTAAAGGTGATCCTCAGGTATATGTTTCCTGAAACAAATTCCCTTATTTCTTACATTGGTCTTATTAAGTCATTGCTAAAATTTGCATCTTCTCTCTCTGATGACCTCCTTCAAGATACTCTGGCATTTGCTGCATTTCTGGAAGAATAGCTTTGTGAAATCATAAGTCTGTGTGATCAGACAAAGCTTTCCAGCCATACAGTTCTGTTGCTCTGATCCACACCTACAGACATGACAGCTTGCATTGGCATGACTTCAGTATGAGAATTTAATCAGAAAGACACAGAGAGAAAGGACTTAGAAGCTGAATTATACTTAATAGTCAGGCAAATGGAAAAATTGCAGAGCAGACTAACACATTGTTTGTGCTCTATTAGAATTAGTAAAGGAGTTGAACAATTGCTTTCGAGGCACCTGGAAAAATTTATTAAGACAGTCTTCACAATTTCTTAGTAAGTTATTTATTATCAGAGAAAAAATAAAAAATGCATTTTGTTTTTAATTAATGACAGCTCTTCCCCCAATAAAAAAAGGAAAGAACAAAAAAACACCTGTACAGTGCCTATTGAATTTTACAAAGCAGAGAAGCAAGATTAAATCTGTACAGCAGATCTAAAGAAAAAGGAATAAATAACCTGGGGTAAGACCTCTGGAGACCAATTTAAATGGAAACTGAAAAGCAAAGGGTTCAATTGGCCTCCTATACATAAACATATCTTTGGTTTTATTATAATTATTTTTAAAGCCAGAAAGGATCCCAAACTGATTTATGAACAGTGTAATAGCTGGGATTGAAATATCAGGATGGGTTATAAAAAGAAGAATATCATCCAGATACAGTATTCATTTATGTTTCTGCTTGTGTGCATCAGTAATGATACAGTAAGTTTACGACATTGCTAAAAGCCTCAGGAAGTATTTTGAAAGCTAATGTGGAGAAAGGAGGAAAAGATGGACAAGGAACCATAAGTATAAAACTCAGGAACAAAGATTCAAAAAGACTGTGGGTATATTTTTTTGTTTCCCTGAAGAATACTGAAGTTCTTACTCAAATCTCCAAATAAATGTGCAGTTCAGTTTCACCAGCACCCAGAAAGTGAAGCCTTTTTATTTACATCAAATGGTGTCATTGCACCTAAGGAGACTGCAAGGGCATTATTCTTAACCTTGTCTGACCAATGCATTAGATTACTCTCATAAAATCTCAGAAATATTGGACTTTTATGTAACAGCCAGCTTAAAAGCTGCTTCAGTCTTAAGGCAAGCTGAGTTTGAATAATCCCGTTTACAATGCATTTCCAATTGCCTATTTTTATTTCAAGTATAGTAAAAATGAAATGTGATTTAGGTTCTCCCCTCTTTTTTTTTTTTTTTTTTTTTTTTGTTACATTGTAAAACACAATGACCCTTGTAAGAATGCATTAGAGGTGCTTCTAAAAGAGTTCACTCATCTGCGTGTACCTCGGACTCTTGATGAATTTACTAGGAAATCTACCTCCTCGTTATAAGGTTACATTTTATTTTTAAAAGTTTGGGGGAAGAGGGCTGGAAAACATAAGAACTTCACTTGTTTTCTCCCTTATCCCTCCTCCCCACCCCTCTCTCAGCTCATTTAACTGCTTCTTTGTAGTTTTCATACTACCACTCTATGAGTATCCATGTCTGGCAAGATTTGTCTTAATCTTGGGCAGATGGAGGAAAAAAGAGAGAAAGGTAAAGAAGAACATGTGTGAGCATGTGTGTGAGAGAAAGACCACTGCAAAATTTCAAATCAGTATGAGCCATTGAAATGGATTTTCAGCACCTGCAGCTACCATTGAAGTGAATGGGAGTTCTGGGAGTTGCTAGGAAAAAAAAATAAAACAATCTCTTAAAAACTGGAAACCCGCTAAACCACAAGTCCTAACATGTTTCACATTAAATGACAATCTATCTTTATAATTACTCAGAGAAATATTTTAATGCTTCATTAAAATAATCGCTTATCTAGGAACCTGTGGTCTCTACTTTAGCCCTGTGGACTATACAAGAATTCCCTCTATTGTTCTCCATCTTTGAGGCAAGCATGTGCAATATATTTTTCTGAGAAAAAATAAAGCAGTTTAAACATGAATAATCATCCATCTTTAAAAAAAAGATGGCTGAGCTTCAGAAGTTAGTTCTGTAGTTGCTGATATAAAAATATCAAACAAAATATATACCTGTTCTCAGTTTTGCTCCTACACATTTTTTTCATCTGGTAACACAAATGCTATTCTGGAAGCAGTGATTTATTGAATTAAAGGTTCTGAGATATTAGTCAAACTAATTTAAATCCACTAAATACAGAGGTTCTGAAGGTATCTTAAAAATTAAGAAACAGTTACCTCTTTCTAATTCACACAGAAAGAGTGATGAAGTCCCACTGAATTTGTCTTTCTAGGTAATGGGCTACTAAAGCAAATCCTGAAATAGTAGTTTTTCAGTTATTTATGGCAAATATTTAAAGTTCTCAATTTTTATACAATTATAGACTGACAATTTAAAGGATCTTTCTTATTTTTGATGTATAAAAAGCAGTCCAATTCAAAACATATACTTAGAGGTCATTTGCTATTTCTAATGAATGATGGAGGCCTTCACAGAGTTAAAAAAACCTTCCCCTTCAGTGTTTACTTTGGGAAGATACCCTGCTTTTCATTTACCTGGGAAGGCAGGGTGTTATTCTCAATAAAATAAAGTTTTGTTTCTAGACTTGGTCTGTCATATACTAGGAAAAAGACATACCCTTCTCTCTTCATTGATTCTGGTGGTCACCATTGCCCTTCTTATCCCTGCTTCTTAGAATCATATATCTAGTAAGGCAGTTGGCCCTTAGAACTTCCCTTAAAAAAAAAGGGGGGTTTCCAAACAGCAAGTCCTTTATCTCACATATTCTCAAATCCAAGTGATAAACATATGCTGAGGCTCCCTTCCCTGGGATATGCTTTATTAACTTTACAACACATTACACCCTTATATAGCTTGGGTTTTGCCCAGTATCTCCCTGTGCTGATTTCCAGGTCCTAGTCATAAATATGAGAGGAATTATAATTTATTAGGTTTATTACTCTAGAGCTTACTGTCTTTAGCTGAGGATTCAGACAGACTTACACTATGAGCTACCAAAAGGCAGACGAAGGTATGGTCTCTTGAAAACCTTGTGGTGCGATACAGGCATTGCCTACCTTTCTGTGTGTAGACTGATATCCTTATTTTAAGGAAAGAAAGAGCATTTAGAATGTCCTGACTTGGGGCACTAACTTTTTCTAACAGTTACTGACACTCAGTAGTTAGTCTCTGGATGAAAAAAACCAGTGTGTGCATTTCAGTTAACATGTTCTTGCCCTTTCTAATAACGAAATACGCAAATGAACTCTCAGAAAGTATGCTTATTTTTTATGTGATGTCCATTAAAAGATAGCTTGTGGCTATTGCAATAAGCAGCTGGTAAAAGGGGGTTGGGTGAAAGGCGAGTGCAAGTTTTGCTAAACAATAAAAGAGTAAAAATGGAAGTGTTTGTCCCTCACACAGTAGGGTCTGAATATAATCATACACTTACTTTCACATTGGGAAAACAACCTTTTTACAATACTGAATTTAGAAGATAGGAAAGGGCAACTAACAGATCAGTCTGCAATTTCTGTATCTTTTGTATAGTTGAGTATGTAACATTCTAGTTGGAAAATTATAACTAAGGAGCATTTGTCTCCAGCCTTTCTGTAAGTGTACAGACCTAAAGACACATGCACTAAGCAGTGACATTTCTCTTCATTATGTAACCATTTTTTAAAATGCATCTGAGCCTGAATGAGATGAACCTTTGCTGAACTATGTACCTGTACATAGGTAGAACAATTTTGAACTACTTACTCCAAGGACAGCAGTTTGTTTAGCAAATCTGCGTTATCTGCTAGCTACACCCTATCTCCTACTTTATCACTTTTATCATCATATGCATTTCTAAAGTGCTCATGACTATAGTGTCTGCTCACTCTTTTTCTTTTCCATTACCTTCTTGTGACATGAGCAAGGATGATCTGCTTCTCACATTGGTGAAATGATGAATGGATCCAAACTGCTTTCAGACTTCCAGAAATAATGAATAACAAATATTTTGCTTGACATTAAAACTGAAATGTTAAATTATAAAATAAAGAGTTATTCCTTTGATTTCCCTTTTTAAATTAGTTGGTCTGGATAACCTAGTGACCTATAATTGGCATCCCAAACATCAACATATTCTCCTTGCTTCATTATAATTTTCTCCTTTATATTTCATTTTGGTGTCTGGATTGACAGAATCAGTCCTCATAAATTGTCTTCTTGCTCTTTAGGAGGTCCCAACAGGTGGATAGGAAAGTGGCAAGGGTAAAGACAGGAAGATCTAAGATTATCTGAAAAAATAATTAAACAGAATAAAAAGTAACTGCTTTAATTTTGGGGGTTTCATTTAAAGGTTTTATGTACATAATTCAGCTTAATTTAGACTGTTAAAATGAGATGAACAGTGGACAGTAATGCTGTACACTGTGCTTTTTCATTTAGGTTGAAACAAAAATAATAAGCTCATTTTTCTGTACTCTATCTACTCATTATTCCATTGACCTTGCAGAAACATTGCATTTTATTTAGCTTAAAGCACGATACTAATCCAGTTGATGTACTCATGATCTTCAGATTGAGAAAATGTGTAAACATATGAAAAATTAGGAGCTTAATTTATTTTCCTGGAAACCAATTAAGATATAGATAAATGAGCTAGCAAAAAAACCACACAACTTTACAGTGCATGAAAAACTATTTTCGAAAAAAGATTTGAAATGGTCATTTGCAAAATTCCATTTAGAAACAGTCCATGCCAATGATAGTTTTTTAGTATCAATCACATTATTTAATATAGAGATCATTTTTTCCTACTACTAATGAAAATTGGCCTAGTTTTTCAACACGAATTTTTGCTAACACAGATATGCGTCCAAATATTTTGCTTTTTTCTTTCTTGTTTTAAGAAAATTTATCTGTCATAGAAAAGAAAATGAGCAATTATCCCATTCTGACTATATGGTTTCTGGATCATCCAAGTTTAGCTAAATTATACTTCACATACAATCCAGAATGCCTTATTTTGATATTGGAGACTTGGTGTAAATATTTTCCTAACCTTCCAGACTAACATGCAATGTGATGACATGCACTGAGATATTTCTGTCATCTGAAATCTACAAAGCTCTTCAGAGTTATTTTTGCCGTATATGCTAGCCTTTAAAGTACTCTTGGAGAAATATTAAATAATATTTAAAAGAAAATATATTAAGACTGTTCATTTTGGTGTTCCTACCTTAATGCATAAGCTTCAAACTTTATTAGCCTCTTCCTTTTCCATAAGCTGCTCTCAAAAGACAGAGAATTAACATTAGGTGTAGTTACTTTAATAAATCAGGGTGCAGTGGCTTGAACATGAGAAATATTTTTTAGCTAATGTCTATTTTTGGAAGATTTTTAGTAGGTTTGCTCTAGTACCCTTTTATGTAGGAGAAACTGCATTGCAGTTAATGATTGTTCTTTTGAATGTTATTTGTGGCTATGTACCATGAGTATTACAGTAATGACAGGAATGTTTTCCTAGGAAGGGCAAGTAACGTGGACAAGACATTAAACATGAAGAAACAGAAGTACTTCCAAATTATACTTGACAAAATCAAAGGAAATAAAAAGAAGAAAAAAGCTATAACAGTATTAGAAAGATTTCCCTATGTTTTATTATTATTACGCACTTCAGATGTTCTTCGTCAGATGTTCTTCATGAGTTCTACCCAGGGAAGCAGTTTAGAAAAAAAGAAAAAAAAAGTGAAAAGAAGGAAAAGAAACAACCCCAATTCGATTGAATTATCTGTTAAAAAACTCTTCAAGATTACACAGATGTGTAAAGGTTTTCTCAAAGACAAAAAGTAAGTGCCCTGCTAACAGAAGCTCCCTAAATTGCATCAAAACTCAGTTTATATTCCCACAGATGTCTAACAAGCTGTGTATATGGTCTCGGATTATAGACTGGGAAAAATCAATAGCTTGCTGTCTCAAAGGCACCAATATAGATTATGAATCACAGCCAGGAAGTTGTCAGTGATCTTGGCTGCCAACAGTGCTTCAGTAAAGATATTTGCTAGCTCATATTCTTTTAATGCACACCTTTCATATATGAAACATAACAGGTCACTTTTTGACAAAAAAAAAAAAAGAAAAAGGAAAAAGAGGAAATTTAGGCAAACCTACAGTAGATCAGAAAATAATAAGCATCCAATCTTATTTAAAAAATGACATTTTACCAAGTGATTGAGGGTGTTTGTTAGGTTTTGTTTGTTTGGTTGGTTGGTTTCTTACCAGAATAAAGACCTCCCTCTTTAGCCCATAAATTATTTGTATATGATGAATCTAGTTCATTCACTTGTAGGAAGTAACAAAAGAACTAGGAGAAATGCACTGAAAGAAAGCAATGGCAGGATTTTTATCTATTCTTTGACAATCATACTGCAATGCATGTAAGATTACCTCAAGGAATGAAGAGCCTTATAATATGAGGTAGCCTCTTGCATTGCAGCTGCACAAATTGTTGATGAAAACACTACAGTGTTGCTGCTTTCAAAGTCCTACATTTAGTAAAATTACAGAACTAGTAAATAGAGAAGATTTTGTTCCACTTCATTCAATTGCAGAAATATTTCACTTAAATAATAAGTACAAAACCAATTAACTTCCTTCTTGTACTGAAAGTATATTTTGAGGTACTCTTGAACCTACTCTTAGGCATCTAACCTATAATGAAATTCCTTCTGAAGGCACAAACTGCTTTCCATTGTCTATATAGAGAATGGAGTCTAGTTCTAAGTCTTCAATAAAATAACTATTTCTGTCCTCTAAATAATAATAATCATTAAAAAAAAAAAGCTCTCCATTTGTTGCTACACTAGAGTGCCTCTTTGAGTGAAGGCTCTGGGGTTTGTCAAGTTATGACAGCTATAAGAACTTGAACATACTAATAAATCAATTCTGGGGAGATAAGTTAAGAGAAATCAGCTGTGGCAATTCAGGCTTCATGGAGAACAACATTCAACCCAAAAGAAGTAAAAAAGTGATCATATTTAGATAGAAAAATTTCCCATAGGCTTCCTTATTTGGAGACAGCATAGACCAGGAGTGAAAACACGGGGAAACAGGCAGTACCTGTACTATCCATATTTCTTCAGTATTTTCTTCTTCTTGGATACCACATCACATCTGAACATCTTTTACAATGTTGAGGGCTAGAAATCAAGAAGTTTAAGGAAAAGACAATAAAGAAATTGTGAGTCTAGGTCTACATCTTTCCCTGATACATTTGCTGATTACAAATTGAATACTTCTGTAGAAACATTAATGGCCTGGGGACTTCTTTGTGATTGATGTTATGTGTTGTAAAGTGACACACTGACAGCACAGATTTTCGGAGTAAAGCTATCAGTAGAAAGTAAGGGACGATTGAAGAGACTGGTCTTGAAATGATTGATCCAACTGAAAGAGAAATATAGCAGGATATTTGTATTGTGGTTAACCAGTTCTCTAGAACTGCAGCTATGATAGCCTTCACAGATGTTCAACTCTTAAGTACAAATGAAGCAAAACCAAAAATAGTTTATGAGTTGCCTTTCTGAGAAAGACACAAAAAACTGATGATAGAAACTGGATATATCTGCATAATTTTTTGTACTGCAGGAGGTGGAAGCAAATCAAGTGAAAATAATTAATGTTATGCAAATGAGAGAACTTTTTTGAAAGAGGAATTCAGACTAACTTTTTGCATCAGCAGCGTTCAAGATCCTGGCCATCTTGTGTTTTACATCAACTAATTTAGCTGAGGGCATATTTCATCATCTCTTACACTTTAGCACTGACCAAAATTGTGATGATAAAAATCTTTCTAAATAAGCTTAATCCTTTGTCTGTGTGTGAGACAATTCTGCCTCTCTTCTTTAGGACATTTTTTATCCTAAAAATTCAAATTATTTGGTTTAACTATGAGTTAAATTAACCATTTAGGCTGAGAAATAATGTGGAAGAAATCAGAAGTGATGAAAATTTATTTTAGCATTTCTTGAAGGAAACATTAAACTGATAAGAAAACTACTAATTTTCCACTTCTGAACATGGACACGTATCACTGAAATTAGGCCTTTTGCTTCAAATAAAATAACACCAATCAGTTTTAAAAAATGTATTCTACTTTTTTTAATCTTCCTGTATGAACAAGTATTATTTGCAAATCTTTAGATTACAAGCAGCATTCTTAGTCATAATTGTAAGCATTTAAGCTAAAAATTGGTATTTGCAGCCCTCTTTTTATTATATTACAAACTTTCAAGATGCACAAGACCTCTGTTAATAAATTCTGTTTCATTTCACTTCTTTGCTAGTGAAATAGTTATATGGCTTTCTGGCAGGCAGAAACTTTCCTGTTCAGCTGTAGAATCATTTAGGTTGCAAAAGACCTTTAAGAGCATTGAATCCAACTGTTAACACTACCAAGTCCACCACCCAGCCGCACTCCTAAGTTCCACACCTACACATCTAAATACCTCCGTGGATGGTGACTCCACCACTTCCCTGGGTAGCCTGTTCCAGTGCTTGACAACCCTTTTGGTGAAGAAATTTTTCCCAGTATCCAATCTAAACATCCCCTTGTGCAACTTGAGGCCATTTCCTCTTGTCCTGTTGCTGGTTACTTGGGAGAAGAGACCAGTCCTTGCCTTGCTACAACCTCCTTTCAGGTAGTTGTAAAGAGCAATAAGATCTCCCCTGAGCCTTCTTTTCCCCAGGCTAAGCAATCCCAGTTCCCTCAGCTGCTCCTTATAAGATTTGTTCTCTAAACTCTTCACTAGCTTCATTGTTCTTCTTTGGACATGCTCCAGCACTTGAATGTCTTTCCTGTAGCAAGTGACCCAAAACTGAACACAGTATTCAAGGTACAGCCTCACCAGTGCTGAGTATAGGGGGATGGTCACTGCCCTGCATCCTGCTGTACACACTATTGTTTGGAACCTGCACTTAGTCTTGTTGAACCTCATACGATTGGCCTTGGCCCATCTATCCAGTCTCTCCAGATCTGCCTTGTAGAGCTTTCTAGCTCTCAAGCAGATCAATGCTCCTGCCCAACTTCATGTCAGCTGCAAACTTACTGAAGGTGCACTCTATCCCCTTGTCCAAGTTATTGATAGATATTAAACAGAACTGGCCCCAGTACTGAGCCCTGAGCAGCAGCACTTATGACTGGCCACCAACTGGATTTAACCCCATTCACCACCAATCTTTGGGCTGGATATCCAGACATTTTTTTACCCAGCAAAAAGTGTACCCATCCAAGACATGAGCAGCCAATTTCTCCAGGAGAGTGCTGTGGGAAATGGTGTCAAAGGCGTTACTAAAATCTAGATAGACAACATCCACAGCTTTTCCCTCATCTACTAAGTGGGTCAGCTTGTCATAGAAGGAGATGAGACTAGTCAAGCAGAATCTGTCTTTCATAAACCCATGCTGACTAGGCCTGATCATCTCGTACTTTACGTGCCACGTGGTGGCACTCAGGATGATCTGCTCCATAACTTGCACTGAAGTCGGACTGACAGGCTTGTAATGCCCTTGATCCTCTTTCTGACCCTTCCTGTAGATGGGTGTCACATTTGCCAAGTTCTATTTCACTGAGACTTCCTTGGTTAGGCAGGACTGCTGATAAATGCTTGAAAGCAGCTTGGTGAGCTCTCCTGCCAGCTCCCTTCATACCCTTGGGTGCATCCTACCCAGCCTTACAGAACTTTATGTGTCTAAGTGGTGTAGCATGTCACTGACCATTTCCCCTTGGATTATGAGGCCTTCATTCTTCTCTCTGTCCCTGTCTTCCAGCTCAGGGAGCTAGGTACCCAAGAACTGGTCTGACTACTAAAGACTGAGGCAAAGAGGACGTTAAGTATGTCAGGCTTTTCCTCATCCATGTTTCCCCCACATCCAGTAAAGGGTGGAGATTCTCCTTAGCCCTCCTTTTGTTGCTAATGTATTTATAGAAACAGGTTTTATTGTATTTTATGTCAGTTGCCCCATTAGGTTGTAGCTGGGATTTGACTCTTCTAGTTTTCACCCTGCATAACCCTGTGAAATCCTTGTAGTCCTCATGAGCTGCCTACCCTTTCTTCTCTGGATTTTTTTTTTTTTCCTGAGTTCCAGTCAGAGCTCTCTGTTCAGCCAGGCCAGTCTTCTTCCCCACTGGTTCATCTTTCAGCATAGGATGGCCTGCTGCTTTTCCTTTCAGATTTCCTTCTGAGGAATGTCCAGCCTTCCTGGACTCTTTTGCCCTTCAAGACTGCCTCCCAAGAGACTTTGTCGACCAGACTCCAAAATAGGCCACAGTCTGCCCTCTGGAAGTCCGAGGTAGCAGTTCCACTGACCCCTCCTTTGTCTTCAAGGATCGAAAGGTCTGTAATTTCATGATCGCTATGCCCAAGATGGCCTCCAACCACCACCCCCAAGTCCTTCTGTGTTCATGAACAAGAGGTCCACCGGGGCACTTTCCCTGGCTAGCTCACTCACCAGTTGTGTTAGGAAGTTAACCAGGAATTTCCTAGACTGTTTCCTCTCAACTGTATTGTATTTCCAGACATTTGGTAAGTTAAATTCTCACATGAGAACAAGGGCTAGTGATTGCGAGAGTTCTCCCAGCTCCTTATAGAATATTTTGCTGCCTTTTCATCCTGGTTGGGTGGTCAATAACAGACTCCCACCATGATATTTGCCTTGCTGGCACTCCCCCTAATTCTTACCCGTAACACTCAACCCTATAGTCACCATCAGTAAGCTCTAGACAATATAAACACCCCTTAACGTACAAGGCTGCCTCACCACCTCTCCTTCCTTGTCTATCCGTCTGAAGATTTCATAGCCATCCTTTGCAGCACTGTGGTTGTGCAAGTCATCCCATGGTGTTTCCATGATTGCAACTGTATCAGTTTTCCAGCTGCACAACATCTTCCATCTCCTCCTGTTTGTTCTCCACACTGCATGCATTGATGTAGATGCGCTTCAGTTGGGGTATTGATCCCGCCGCCTGTTTTGGGGGAGAAGCCTTAATTCATATGTGACCATTCTGAGGTGTCTTGAAGGTGCTTGAAGGATGAGCTATGTACATGTCCAGATTAAACACCAGGGCCTGGCGGCACTGCCAACCCTGCCTGTCATTGTACAACACCCTGCAGCCTTCCCCACGCTGCCCATGACCCATGACCTTATTTCAGCCCAGCCTGGACCCCTCAGTCCCTGTAATTCACAGGCCTTCAACTTTTCAGATAGTGTCATTACAACCACACTGTGTGAGGTCTTTGCTAAATTGGGAAAAATCTTGTTGAGGGACTTTCAATTGAACAGGACTTCATGTTTTGTTGGAACATGAAATGTAGTCAGTAATAACTAAAAAACCTCTCCCTCTTGCTACATATAATAATAACTACAAGATTTTCAAGTTTGGGAACGCTGCATTAGCATAAACACTTCATGCAGAAGAGACATCAGTAATTATGCAGCTGGACTGAATGTCTTTCCCAAGGAGCTAACAGTTTGTGCAACCATCATTGCAGAGCACCTCACTAGACATGAGGCACTAGAAGGTTATCCATCCTTCAAATACTGAGCCAATGAACCTGAAATAAGTGCTACAACCTAGGAAAGACTTGACTCCATTCTCCTCAAGTTTCTGAATCTAGTACCTACATGATTACGATTATTGGTCTACAATACACTTGGGTGCTTTTTAGGACTTTCTTCAGCTACTTCAACTTGAAGGACCAGAATGTATAGTGAATAAGTAGCTGTAACTTGGTAGAGTATATGAATGTCTTCAAATGAATTGCTAGCGTGGGTGTCCCATTATGAGGCTTAGTATTTTACTACACTGAACAGCAAAATATTAATAATATACATATTTAGGTATACATTTTGCCATTGATCAAGTCTATCTTGCATTCTAACACAGTTATGAGGATAGTCACCAGTTCTAATTTGCATTTGTTCATTGTAGTCCACAGTCTCTTTTGAATGGAAAGAAATACACGTTCCTCTAATATTCCTCTGAAATGAATACAAAAGGTGGATTTTTTTTCTCTCTGTTGCTCACTTTTACCTGTATTGTTGTTTGGGTTTTGGGTTTTTTTTGGCTTTTTTTTTTAGTGTGATATCTTCAAACTCTTTCAAAAGCTTTCAATTAAGAAGATCCTAAACTCTTTAGATCTATGATGCTGAACATGTTTCATTTGATAATATGGAGGTAAAAGCATAATTTATACTGCATTTGGAACATTTAAGTGTGCTAAATAATTAATCTACCTTAAGAAACATACGATGCAGCAAAGAATGAACTGAGTACTCAGTGTGCTGTGCTGTGCTGTACTGTACTGCTTGTACAATCTTTAAGTGAAATGTTTTTGGTTAGTTGCTTGGTTATATGGGTGGGTTTTTTGGTAGCAAAGATAACCAGCATATATGCCTACTACTGTTTAAAAGCAAGAAAGAGAAGAATGAACACTATAGAGAGAAACTGTATAGAGTATTTTATCTTCTTACGATGTAAGGCATTCATTCTGCTTGATCCAATGGTGGGTTGTCTGTCATATTAAATTGTGACATCAAGACCAGATGTTCTTTTAAAAGATAATTTTTATCATAAACTAAATTTATGGTCCTGATTCTAAAATTCCTGTGCAAGAATTGCTATGCTCTTATGTACAATAATACTGAATTCTTTGTATAAAATTCTATGGATCAAAAGAAATCCTTACTTCATACAGCTTAGTTAGAAATTAAATACAACCTAACTATTACTTTTCAGAATTGATGCTTTTTTCTGAAGGAAAATGGTGTCATTAGTATCTTTTTTGCCCTGTCTTGATATTTTCTGCATTTTAATTTTGCCTCTCCTCATTTCAAATGTCTATCTAAAAATACAGGGATAATTTAACCCAGAGACAGTTAGGAGATAATTTAGGGCAATTCTTTACTAGTATAAACCAGATGGAATTTGCAATAGTACATCTTTATTAAACATCTCACTGCTGCTGATAGGACTGATGGGAATGGAACAAAAGGTGTGCTGTAGTTTCATCTTCCATAAAGAGGTTCCAGAGAAATCTTTATATCTACCTTATGCAATTTAAGATAGATTTATTGTTTTTGCATCTTGTAGCAAATTTCAAGAGAGTAGGAGGTCACAAGAAGCTTTGAAAGACTTTCTTCGCTGCATCCATAGATCAGATGTAGCTGAGTATTGGACCCATTTACTTTTTTTGCCTCAAGCGCTTCATGCACTATTTCTGTTGGTTTTCTACTTAAAAAGCTGGGTTTATGACATCACAATGACAATGATGGTGAATGAAAGGATAATTTACACAAGTCAAGCCTTAAAAAGTAGAACTCCCATTTTTGTTACAACAATGCTATTAATAGAGAAAGGCAAACAAACCGAGAGAATATATGTTGGACATCTTTGATTAGTGTTTTACAATGTGTTTATGATGGGACTGCATTGTTTCCAAATGTCATCATAGCATTTTTTCCTTACTGGGCTATTTATAAGCCAACAATGCTGATCTGACTAGAAATCACTTTGTCAACTAAACTACAATATCTAATACAACATTACCCGAACCTAAAATACCTAAAAGAAATATTTTTCTCTTGGGAAGAGCTTGTCATGCTTGTCATAGTTCTAAGTGGTCATGCATTTATGAAAATATCCCATTAGAGAACTAAAGAATGCTAAGTATGAAGAAAGCTAGGTATGAAGAAGCTAAGCCTAAGAGAAAGCTTTAAAAAAGAATGCTTTTGTGATGCTATTATAATCACCTCAGAAGACTGTGCCTATTGATACAAAATTAACTGTATTTAGTAATCTAATGAAATAAAAATTAAGCCCATGAAATAATTTTTCAAGAAATGAGAATGTTGTTAATAATTAAAGCTAAGTAATTAGCTTCACCTGAAGGTTTTACTTTCTTAAAAATGGAAAAGAAAAATGGTATTAAAAGATTCTCCAGAATTACTTAGAAACAAATGAAAACTGAATAAAATAAATTTCCACTAACTCTGTTGTTGTATAACTAAATTCACAAAGAATTTAAATAGGACTATTGACTTTTTTTGGTTAGATAGTATGCACTGTAAATTTCCCTTCTAATTTTCAAATGACTGGAAAGAAAAAAGTTCAAAATACTTTTTAGCTTTCAGAGATATAGGGTTTTTTACTCCCTAGTGCTTCAATTTTCTAGAGGTCAGGGTAATTTGAGGCTTTCTTCTTTATCCTTCAGCTGCCTTTTTAAATATTTTTCTGATGTATTCTGTGGTATAATCAGGAGCAACACTGTCAGTTTTTCTGTAAAACATGTAACATTAAAAGTGCGTAAAGGTTCTGCCAGTATAGCTGTAGCAAGCTCTGTAGCTAGTAACAAAATCATTGTGCATGGGAATGCCAAAAGATTTTGTGATCATGAATTTTAAAGGTGTTTCTTTCAGATTCTTCTTGCAAATGTCTATGGAATGACTCTAAGTAGTTTTAATTAATGATGTTATGCATTTGACAGGGAGCTCTGATTCTCATTGTTAAAATAACTGATAAACGTTTATTAAAATGAGAACAAATTCAGCAATTTAATATCATGAATTATTTAATCAGCTATAACTTTATTAATTTGAAGTCAAGATAATGAAAGTGAGTTATTTCAAACTCCATGACATATCACCCTACAGAATCTGTTTCAGAAATACAAGCAAGACATTACAGCTTGCACTACACTATATGTCCAAAGACAATTACAAACCACCTCTTGGCTTCTAACATTATATCTTTGTATAAAGGTGTAAGAGGATAAAATAAAATATAGGTATTTATTAATTCTTATTTTGAATATTCTAAGATTTCCTTTTCAAAATTAAGAAGATACACAGAATTTTATTTCGGGAATTAGCTCCTGCATCTTCTATATATTGCAATTTAGTTCTCAATGGATTCATCTTCATTAACATTTTATGACATTGTTTTGAACCAAATTTCCTTACTGCCCCTACTTACTCTGCTTTTATTCATATCACAGAGTGTTCTCAAATAGCATAAACTAAAATTGTTTTGGATAAAATCCAACCAGAAGATACACTTCAGAAAGCACCTAGCAAACTCCAGTACCAGTCCTAGGTATCACCAAGGGCTATTTTGAAATCAAATTATCTGAATTCTGTCCAGTATGAAAGCTGTGTCCTTGACACGACTGTTTCATTCTGACAATTCTTTCCCATTAAGCTAAATCATTTGATGATATAAACATAGCATACTAGAGGTTTTCTGCAAGATTTAAGGAGAAGAGCCCAACCCAGACAGCCACAAAAATGGTCTGTTTTTCACTTTTTGGTGATAGCTTTGGGTTTTAATCATTATAGTAAGAAGAGAATTCTCTAGTAGGAAAATTTTCATCTGATGTAAGGTAAAAAGTGGGATTTCTGAACTAATTCGAACTGATGTTCTGCATTGTAATGAACTTTACATTAAACTACATTCCAGAGGGAAAAAAACACTGTTCCTCCTGACACTATTACTCAAGCTCAAACTAGGCAGCCTATGTTCTGGAATCTGGATGACTCCTTATGATGATAATGAAAGCAACATCTAAGACAGAGACAGCTGATGTTCTTCAGTCTTTGCACTATGAACAGATGATTTGTCTTTAGGCAGAAGCTAACAGAAAATCGCAAAGTATTATGTTAATAAGGTAATAAACATAATAATATTAAAACAAGCAAAAAAACAAAAAAGGGAAAGACAGATTGATTTCTGTAGGATCAGAAGGGCTACTATTTTGGGAAATCTGGATAAGCAGTTCCCATAAAAATAAAAATGACCAGAAAGTGATGAGCTTTAAACCTTTCTAGTTTTTCCCCTTTTCACAAAAGGCAAGCTTTCACAAATCCAGTACATTAGCTAAACTTTTAAGGCTGAAGTTGCAACTAACACATTTTCCAATATCTTGGATTATTTCAAGGTTGTTCATATATCTATAAAATGATCTTTCCACTGTACCATGTAGGCTTAACTTGAATGATAAAGGGTAAGATTAGCATAGGATTTCTCTTCAAAACCCCAGTTGGCTGAGATAATATGTTTGAATTGCTCAGACTGAACTTACCTTGAATGAAACTACAGAAAGAGGAAGAAAAAACCCAAACAACAAACCACAGTGACCTCAGGAGGAGCACATGCATATCAACGGTTTGAAGCACAGTGCCAGACTGTTTGCTGTGCTGCATACTGGAAGGACAAGAAAAAGCCAGGCTAAACAGAAACAAAAGAAAACTTCTTCCTCGTGAGTACAGTCAAGCACTGGAACTGATTTGGGCAGTCACTATCATTGGACATTTAGACCTGAGTAGATAAAACCATGAGCAACCAAATCCGATCTCACAACTGACCCTGCTTTGAGCACAAGGATGGACTAGCTACTTCTTGAAGTCACTTCTAACCTGAAAAATTTTATAAACCTATGATGACATAGTATATTGTTGTATCTCAAATAGCTAAATCCCTACTAATCTACCATTTCAACAGTGCTTGCTGTTCAGTCTGTCCTCCCCACTGCAACAGACCAGCTAGATCCAACTTAAATAAACACTTAACTTATGCTGGAGAATTTTGTGGGTACATAGCTTCATCATCCATTACAAGCAGTCATTCCTATTCATCAATCTGTACAATTAGGTGCATGCTTATTTTTATGCATATGAATACTCTCATGTGGAAAGAGTAAGCCTATTCATACAAAATTAAATACTACTATAAGAGTCTACAGACTCATAGCCTAAATAAACACCCTAGAAAGAGCAGAACAATGAAAACCATGTCTGAAGAGGTTTTGTTGATTTTTAAAATATAAGTCTTTCCTGGTTTTAATCATTCTCATAATATTTTAACTCATCAGAGTACTTTTATGAATCACTATAATTATTATAAAAGCTACTCATTATCTGCTTTTTATACTTTAACACCATGTTCTTCAAGGTGCAAAAAGTGAAGATCTCAGGTATTACTGCACAATTAGTTAATTTCTATACACAGAATGGAGTCTTATATATGAAAATTGCCCCAGCCAATATGAACTATTTTGTACTTCTGCTTACTAGGTCCAAACTTGCAGTTTACTGTAGTAAGAGAAATACCAAAGAGACCTAGCTGTTATCACAACAGAAATGACTGTTTCCGATCATAGTGTAGCTGTATATGCTATGCATACACTTATACAAGTATATATATATACATGTAACCATGCAGTTTTCAATATTGATCCACTTCTGTAACGCTCTAATGCTGTTTTCTTAAAATCAGGAATGTCAAGATTATGTGCACAATGATTTAGCATGCCACACATGGTCTTCTACCTTTGTAAAGTCTTAGAGGACACTGACTTTGTGCAATTTTCTTTGACACTAATTCAAAGGACTCCACAGTAAAAGGCATCAGGAAAATCAGCTACACAGGCATTACAGAATAATGTATTAAGTCTAGCTTCCCTAGAAGGGAAAGTAAGGGAAGGAAATGGAAAGGAAGGGAAGAGTAAAAGATATCATAGAGAGTCTAAAATGTCATGTGCTTTTGTACCTGAATCACTCTCCTTAATTCCAAAGTCATAAGAAAGCCATTTGAAAGAAACAAACAAATCTTTCTATATAGGTTTTTTGATTAAAGAATGTTGCAGCAAGCAGGAGTAAGCACTTCGGGACAGAAAAGACATAATCAGGTTAATCATGAGCAATTTCATTCTTTATTTTGAGGTCTTCACATGCACAAGCAAGCAGTCTCTCATTAACACAGTAAAGTATTTTATTTCAAATTCATGTATATTTGTCTATTTTATGATAGTGTTAAGGCTTCATATTTCTTCAGTAACAGCATCATATTGTGCAAACGTAAGTAATGAGTAACAAGATCCTGTCATATTCAAGATATACTTTATTGTATTCAAAGAAAGACTCTATATTTTTACAGTATCAGCAGGTGTACTTCAAGGTGTGAGACAGTTAACTATGAAACTAATTGAAGTGCACATCATGTCCAGTGTAACTTTCTATTAATAACTAGGAAAGGAAGTAGATAGAAAATGGGATAAAAATGCATCCTGGGTTCATCAAAGACGGATCATGCCAGACTAACCCAATAGCATTCTTGATAAGATAACTGATTTTCCAGACAAGGGAAATTCACTAGATCTAATCTATCATGACTTCAGAAAAGCTTTTGGTGCAGTGTCACTTTCAAAATTCTTTGTTTTGAAAGATGGAAGGGATTTGTTTTGAAGGATTTTGGTAAGGATGGGACCTAGTACAGGAGCTGTAAGGTGTCTCTAGGGGCTTCATCTGCACATTTTTTTAAACACTTCCAGGGATGGTGATTCCAGCTCTTCCCTGGGCAGTCTGTTCCAATGCCTGATCACCCTCTATGTGAAGAAATTTTTCCTAATATCCAATCTAAATCTCCCATGGCAGTTACCTCTTGTCCTATCACTTATTACTTGGGAGAAGAGACGACCCCCACCTCACTACAACCACCTTTCAGAGTTGCAGAGAGTGATAAGGTCCCCCATGAACCTTCTCTTCTCCAAACTAAACACCTCCAGTTCCCTCAGCCATTCCTCATAAGACTTATTCTCCAGACCCTTCACCAGCTTCGCTACCCTTTTCGGAGCTCAGTTCAGCAACTCAATCTCTCTCTTGTAGTGAGGAGCCCAGAACTAAACACAGAATTTGAGGTACAGCCTCACAAGTGCTGAGTACAAGGGGATGATCACTTCCTTGTCCCTGCTGGCTATGCTATTTCTGATGCAGGCCAGGGTGCTGTTTGCCACCTTCTTACCCTGGGCACAAGCTGGCTCACTCTCAGCTGACCATCAATCAGCACCCACAGGTCCTTTTCTGCTGAGCAGCTTTCCAGCCACTCTTCCCCAAGCCTGTAGTGTTGCATGGGGTTGTTGTGACCTAAATGCAGGACCCAGCACTGAGCCTTGTTGAATCTCATACAGCTGGCCCTGGCCCATCAATCCAGTCTGTCCAGATCCCTCCGCAGAGCCTGCCTGTCCTCCAGCAGATCAACACTCCCACCTGACTTACTGAGCCAGATTTCTGAAGGTACGCTCAATCCCCTCATCCAGATCATCAATGAAGATATTAAATGACACTGGCCCTAACACTGAGCCCGGAGGGATACCACTAGTGACCAGTGACTAATTAGATATGATGCCATTTACCACCACTCTTTAGGCTCGGCCATCCAGACAGTTTCCAGCCCAACAAAGAATACACCTATATAGGCCATCTGTCAGTTTCTCCAGGAGGATGCTGTGGGAGACAGTGTCAAATGCTTAAGTCCATATAGACAATGTCCACAGACTTTCCCTCATCAACCAGGAGGACCACTTTACTGTAGAAGGAGATCAGGTTGGTCAAGCAGGACCTGCACTTCATGAACCCGTGCTGACTGGGCCTCATCACTCCTTTTTCCCGCATGTGCTTTATGATCTTAGGATCATCTGCTCCATGACCTTCCCTGACACTGAGGTCAGGCTGACAGGCCTGTATTTTTGAGGGTCTTCCTTCCTGTGCTTTTTGTAGAGAAGTGTCTCATTGGCCAACCTCCAATCCCCTGGGACCTGCCCACTAGACCAGGAAGTGTTTCCAGAGGAGCTTGATAAGACAAAGTGTCAACTAATCATTCCTCAAAAAATATACCTTCATTCTACCTGGATTTCAGTTTAATATTGTCTTGGTTTAACCCCAGATAGCAATTAAGCACCAGAAAGCACCATTTTAGCACTTCCTCCCTTGGTGGGATGAGTGACAGAATTAAAATAGTAAAAGTGAGAAAACTTGTGGATTGAGATAAAGACAGTTTCATAGCTAAAGCAAAAGCCACGCACACAAGCAAAATAAAACAAGGAGTTCATTCACTGCTTCCCATCACAGGCAGGTGTTGAGCATGTCCCCAGGAAAGCAGGGCTCCATCAGGCGTAACAGTTACTTGGGAAGACAAGCACAATCACTCTGAGCATCCCCCTCCCTTTCCTTCTTCTTCCCTCAGGTTTATATGCTGAGTATGATGTCATATGGTATGGAATATCCCTCTGGCCAGTTGGGCTCAGCTGTTGCAACTGTGTTGCCTCCCATCTTTTTGTGCAGTCTCAGCCTGCTCACTGGTGAAGTGGTGTGAGGAGCAGAAAAGCCCTTGACTCTCACAAGCACTGCTCAGCAGGAACTGAAACATTCCTGTGTTTTTCACACTGTTTCCAGCACAAATCCAAAATAAGCCCCATACAAGCTACTATGAAGAAAATTAACTCTACTCCAGCCAAATGCAGCACAAATATATTTCAGGAGTACTCAGCTTACTTTGTATTCTCGTACCACTTCCCTGATACTATACATCAACCTATATTATACAGTTTCATTTTTTACATGACAAATGTAAAAGACACATTGGTATTGTTTGTAGAGCTATTTGTAACTGTGCAAAGATATAGATTGATTCTCTCTAACTTTATTATATCTTCATGGAATAGTAAGTTGATTATTAGATCATAATTACCAGCTTCCATCTCTATGACTAAATTCCCCGTGTAATCTTAGATAAATACTAAGTTAACAGATCCAAACAAGTCATGAGTTTACTCATGCATAATGCTGCAACTTCCATTCCACAGTGTCCCACTTCTTGTTATCATAACAGCTGCTATTGATTTATTGAGCTTTTTCGTAGCCAATGTTTAGACTTCTAAACCATGCTGACAAAATTTGTGTATACCCACAGTAGAACAGAAAGAAAGGTTACTGAAACAAAAATCTAGCGATGAAATGAACAACTTAACAATTTTTCCTTTGTATGAACACATTTTTTCTAAGGCCTGTACTAATCCAGTACGGTACCTATCAGTGTTTAAGATGCAGCCTGTACAGTTCTCAAGTGTTTGTTATAAACTATTATTTCTTCTCAGATGACTCAAATATTTTTTACTCTTATCATCAGTCAGGAAAATTCAGTTAAGAAATGTGATACTCGTTTTCAGTATTTAAACATATTTACAACCTCTGTCTTTTAATATGAAGGTACTTTTTTTTCTTTTTAAATGGGAGTGGTGAACAAACCTTTCATTGCTTTTTAGATGTTTTAGAAGATTAAAACTGTTCTCTGGGATCTTCCTATCTTTACCTACAGTGGTGTTTATTATCTTTGTACAATGCCTAAGGTATGTAATGTATTTCACAAAAGTCTGAAAAGACAAACGCCCTGTTCACAGAATTTTGCGGCCTTTCATGCGAGACTTAACAAAATAAGACACTGAGCAGTAAATAAAGGAAAATACTTGCAAAATTATATGTTTGCAACAATAATTGTTTCCTTTAAATGGCAAAACAACCACATGGCAACAATATTGTCATTTTTAAAAGTAGCAATACTTACTGCAGTACCAAATTTGACTTGATTTGTCTCTCTAGATATTTACTATTATGAATATAAGACACTGCAAAACAACATGGGGTGGTCAGGTTCTCTTCAGTGATGATTACAGGTATTTTAATGATGACCACTAAACATGCAACATGCTGCTAGTCTAACTTCTTTTATGATAAGATAATCTGTATTCATTATAGTCTTATTGGAAGACATCAACAGAAAGCACATGAAAAAGCAGCTAATTTGAAATGACTAGAAGTTGTCTTCCTAACCTTACTGCAAAATAAATTTCCTGAGGCAGGCTAGGGAAATTTGCAAGAATACCTACACTGTATGTATTATTTAAAAAAAAATAGTATTTCAGACTCGAGCACTTTAGCACAACATCAGTGTAGCACTAAAGAGGTGATTTATCAGTCTGGTACAAAACTCAGCAATTCTTCCATTTCTGAATTTTCAGAAATCTCACATGTCCAAAGCATTATTGCATTTTTTAAATCAGTTTAATGACCCTGCCTCAGATATCTAAAGGCTTAACCCTTTATTTCCCTGAAATGATGTATTTAAAAAAAATAAGAAATCTTGTCACCCTATTACCACTACCATTAACAAATCTATTATTCCTATTAAAGAATACAAACAAACTAGAAAAAAATAAAACTCCTTAAAATAACTGGCTATTGAATATAAATTTATAGCACACGTACATATTTTAATGATTTTTTTAAATGAAAGTTACGTATGAGTATATGCTTATGACATTACACAGAACTAAATATATGTATGCTGCTCAACATGGCTAAGTTAAAGTAGCTATGAGAACTTGATATATTTTTAAAATAGACACAAACCATTTTATTGCTTTTATACAGCAAGTTGTCAGAGAGAGACTGTTAGGGCCACAACCCATACCACCTGCACCACTTGGAGTAGGTGGGGGAGGAGTTAGAATTGTTGATAATGAAGGAGTGAAGTTGAAGCTGGGAACGTGGGGGTGAGATGCAGAAGGCATTTTTAGTTCTTTGTTCCCCACCACCCAACTCTATTTTTAATGAACAATAAATTAGATTAATTTTCCCAAGTCAAGTGGGTTTTGACCATGACAGTAATTGATAACTGATCTTCCTGTCTTTATCTTGAACCATGAGCTTTTCCATCTTACTTTCTCCCACCCTGTCCTATTGAGGAAGGGGAATGAGAGAACAGCTGGGTGGGCATCTGGCAGCCAGCCAAGGTCAACCCACTACAACCACTCATTAATTCAATGTGAACAAGTTATTATGGCTTCCGTATACAGCAATGATACACAACCACAATATGGTGTGAGTTCTCTGAGGAACTCTGTAGTTATAAGTCTTATTGCTTAAGTTCCCTTCCTTTCTGCATTTCATTCTAATGTCTTGCCTACAATGATAATCAAATTAGGGAGACTCTGTAACAGTACCTTGATCATTTTCATTGCCCTTTCTCAAATTGAGAAATTACATTTTCTTTTCTTCATTAAAATGATAGAGTTGTGACTGATAGATTTATTTAAAAGATTTAATACAAGATCTTGCAATTCCGTATGGTAGCTCTTTGAGATTTTTACAATGACGTCATGCAATCTGATTTGATTTTAGTTTATTAAACTGCTAGAGCTTGTTTCTGCTTCAGACGCTTGAATTTTCTTTTGTGTTTTCTTAATTCACTAGTGACCCTCTAATCTTTTTCACATTCAACACTGACACACCCATTGAAAACTGAAGCAAATTCTTAACGTAGTTTGTGGGACAGATTTAGATATTATTTTCAATACAGATTCAGTATCACTACTCTCTTTGGTTCTCTTTTAATTCAAATGGATGAATAACTGTTCTTTTTTAGTCTTTGTTTTATATACTGTGCAAGATCTAATACTGGTTATATATGACAGTTTTTATGTTAAACTTGTGTATCCTGATGTTTAAAATTTTTTTATTCCTTGTTCATTCTCTTTTAAAAACCTTGAGATGACTGGTCTCCAGTTAGATCCAGATCTATCTCCTTGTATTTTCTTCTCTTGCTTATGACTCAGACTTAAGCATGTCCTAGTAGATAACACACAATCTGAGTCTGTCAGACAATCCTCCTTCTGAAAGTCCCTATATTCCTCCATGAAGACGGCTTTGAGGCAAAGTAGAGCGTGAAATCTGCCACTTATGTAAGTGTTTCCATTGGCTGCTATCTATCTCTCTCAAAAAAAGGTGTAAATATAGGAGAAGCTAAGAGTAACCTTTGACTACAATGAATAAGGAATACTGTTACTATTAACATCCTGGGGATAGAAAGCTTAAGACTCCTCCATATCCTAAAGAACTTCAAATAAGCCATTGGCTTGTTTGCACGTCAAATGGAAGAAAATTTATTCAGAACATTCAGAATGTTAATGTTTTATGTTCAATACCTCAGGAACTGACAGACAGGTAACAATTCTTAAGATAATTCCTTAACTGATTTGCAAAATGATGAATGGTATGTTAAATGCATCTTTTGTTACTCTGTCACTTCTTTGAAAATTTTGTGCAGAACTTCAGTTCTCATACCCCAAGTTTGCCAGGTGTTTTTTATCATGTTTAGTTTAGAATATGAGCAGATTAGAACCTTTGTTTCATGCAGTATAAAAATGCCTTTTATAACTGCATCTTTATACAACCTGCATTCTGGTGGTGTGTCTACAAATCAGAATGCAGTTACCTGGCTGAAGAAAATAATAAAATAATAAGAAAATTAAATAGTATTAGGATTTTTTTATGCAGTTTAGCAACTCAAATATTAAAGGCAAAAAGCCTTTCAAATTTAAGAACACAGGTCTGGGAAGGATCACTGAGATCATCAATTTCAGGCCTCTGGTATTCCAGGAAGCCACATCATATAATCCTTTTCATAACCATATTAAATGCCATTTAAAACGCAGTTCATTATTTTGGCACCACTACTGTACCAGGACCTCACTGCACTGATAGCTGGAAACCCTACTGATTGCAGCTACTGAGTGTGGCAGAACACTGGACATAAAAGCACAGAAAAGTTTTCTTTTTATTTCTCTACAAATCTCTAAATAAATGTCAGAGTTCAGTGGGACTGGGTATGATGAATGTTGAGCAGGCAGTGTCCAGGAATCAAATATGGCTCACCATATCTTATCTTTATATTTGTGAGGAGAAAATTAAAAATTATACTTACAAGAACTTAGTATTTTCTGAACTGTACAAATACACTGTTAATCTAAGACTTTGGGTTTTTTTAGTTTTAAACCTTCAGACTCTGCATTACAGATAAAGACAAAATTGCCACAAAATTTCTTTCCTGATCAGAACAATTAGTATGCACAAAACTTCGTATGCATTACTTCGTATGCATTACTTCGTCTGATTCTTGAAAAGGAAGGCTCCTTGAAAAGGAAAGAAATCTGAGTTTTTCTTGATACTGATGGAATAAGTGAAAGACCTTATCTCCAAGTTTTCTCCAGGCTTCTTCTATGAATGGGTTCAAGGGTGTAGTATTAGAAATTGTATCCTATCAACTGGTCAAAAGATAAGACAACATTTTTATTTTTATCTGCAAAACACTTATTGCTCATGAAAAAGTATACCTTTCAGTATAGTTCCTCTACCACACTATTGTTCAGGTTACCAAGATGTGTGTATATTCTCTGTCTGTTTGCCTCCCAGGACATCCTTGAAAATGAGACATGTTATTTTAAGGCCGCAAGGGTTTTGTCTGTGTGTAAAAAATTAAATAAAATAAATTCAGAACAAATACAATATTAATATTTTATACATATATTGCTTTAATATTGCATCAGTAGCAAATTAGAATTCAAGACTAGATTTCCATGTTTTGAATATTAACTGCTGAAGTTTCATCAGTAGCCTTAGGAGGATTTGTTGGATCTTAACGACTCGTGACAGAAATTATGGTTTATGTTCACAGAAAGTGTAAAGTGTCTTTTTGAAAACTGCAATAACGTGATGTCAGAGAAGCAAACCATCTCCCTGATTCTTAATCAACAACAGTAAAAGCAGGCCTGGCACTATGTGCTTACTAAATCTCCTTATACTTTTCAGAGTGCAAAAAACAGAAATACTGGGATGCATTAGATACATCCTTGAATGATCATTACCCTGCGGGGAAAAGAGATATGCCTATCTCACAGAGAATCTCCACTACTTGATATAATATTGCCTTGTGTATATTAGCCAGATCTTGCAATATGTTTATCATCCAAGTAATCTACACTCCTCCAAGCATTCTCATTACAAGCACTAGGACAACTTTAGTGAATAATAATTTGCATTCAGGAACATTTGCAGGAGGATATGATCAAATCTATAAACTGAGATTTCTACCTGTTGTCTCCACCAAAACTTTCAGTGACCATTCTTGGTCCCATAACATGGAAAAAAAAAATTATTATTTCATTAATTTGTGCATATTGTTGGGTAAAAATCAGCATTCACAAGAATATTTTTTTACAATTTGAAATCAAGTAGCAGCATAAATGAAAATAGTTTTTAGAAAGATAAAAACCTGGAAAAAATTATTTAAAATTTTAAAGAACATCTGAATTCCAGTCGCATAGTTATTCATAAACAGATAGAGCCAGGTTAACAAAGCCTTTGTCTCTAACTGAAGGTTATGCTGTAAAATTTTTCCTATATAAGTCTATATCTTCTTAGGAATGAGATAAATGAAATGCATTTAAAATGGTTAAACCTGGACGTTTGGTTTTGTTTTGTTTTGTTTGTTTTTTTTTTGTGAAAAAATTCGAAAAAATTAATTATAAAAATAAATAATAAAAATTAAAATAAAAATATTT
>JANHGB010010792.1:0-14235 GCA_026283785.1 Coracopsis vasa
ATAAGGGATGCCGAGAGCTGGGACCTATTGAAAACCATTTTTCTGGAGCCTCTCGAAATCTCGACCTGCAAGAAGTCCGACAAGGGAAGCAGGAGGCCAGCTTGGGGAAGGCAAGGCCTCTTAGCCAAACTCATACCAACAAACTAAACTAAAACTAAACTAAAACTAAAATTTAACTAAAGTAAACTATACGAAACTAAAACTTTAACATACCAAAGATGCTTAGGCAGTGAAGGCAGGGATACACATCCTGGGCAGATTAGAGGGAATGTCATGGGTGTGTAAGGAGGGCATCTGGAAAACCAAGGTACTGCTGGCGTTGAACTTGTCTGCGGCCGTGAAAAATAACTAGAACGCCTTCTTCAGGTACACAGAACAACAAAGGAATGGGAAAGAAGTTGCAGCCCCACACTTTAGGTGAGCCAAACAGGAAGAATGGCTGTGACCAACATGAAGAAGACGAAAGTTCAAGACCGTGTCAGGAACTTGAAAGTGCACAAGGCCTTTGGGAACTGAGGAGATGCACCCGAGAGTCCTGCAGGAACTGTCAGAGGAAATCGCTAAACCACTATCCATCAAATTATCCAAGTTGTAGAATGTCCAGTGTCTGGAAAAGGGGAACTATAACGCCCCAGATATATAAAAGGAAAATAGGAAGACCTGGGGAACTTCAGGCCGGACAGTCTCACCTCTGTACCCTCAAAAGCAAGGAAGGACCATTGTGCGCTACGAGGAAATTCCCTGCGGGAAGGAGTGATGGCCACGAGCACCTTGCTTACGTTCAGTTGGCTCTACCACGGCTTGGTTTTGTGTTGAAAGAAATGCGCGCGATCTTCCCTGTTTGAGACCCACACCGAAAGTGACCTGTTTGCTCAGCAAGGACGTCCCAGAGACCAAATGCATGGATGGCATGCTTTTGAGGAGAGGTGCGGGGAAGGGAGCCAGAAGCTCACAGCCCATTTTTTTGGGTCAGGGATGGGGTGGCCAATTCCATGCATTTCAAATTACAAAGGCACATCAGATCAGTGTCCCAGAGCAGCTGGGAGTCATTGTGATGTGGAAGAGTTGGGAAAACCCCTGAACACTAGGCTAACATGAGTCACGCTGCTGTGGAATTCAGAGGACACAGTCGCCTGGATGCAGGCAAGCCACTGATCCTGTCTGCTTGGAAAACCCTCCTCTTCCCAACTCCCCCCAGCCATCTCCATGAAAAGGACAAAGGTCTCAGGTGTTGACTATTTCTATTGTAGACCCCTTTGCAGGCAGGAATGAGGGCCATGAGAACAATGCTTACAGCTTATCAGGATCAGCCACAGCCTGTTTTTTCCACCCAGGAGCCCAGATAACAAAGGGAGATTGAACGCAACAGATACCAGACCAGTGGGCCAGGCCGGTCTCTTTCAAGCGACTTCTCCATGGGATCTTCATACTTAACGTCCCTTCATGACTTAACCAGGCCCTAAGGCTTCTTCCATCCAGAGGTCTGGGCTCAACTTGGGATGTTGGGAACTTGTGTGAAACAAGGAAATCAATGCATAGGAGCGTGATCAAAGATATGCTGCATCGTTCCCTGAAAAAGACCCATTGTCCTGTTTTGCTCAGCAACTTCGTGCTAGAGGCCAGTGGCCTGGATAGCCTGCTTTTGAGAGGAGGCTCAGGGCAGGGAGTCAAAACCTCACCTCTCTTTTTCCTGACTCGGAGATGGGGTGGCCCATTCCATACATTTCAGTCTTCAGTGGGACATTGGATCAGTCTCCCAGAGCAGCTGGAAGTCATCATGATGTGTAAGAATTGGGAAAACCCCTGAACTCCAGGCAAACATGAGCCACTGTGCTGTGGACTTGAGTGGACATGCTGCCCTGGACTCAGGCAAGCCAGGGATGCCAGAGCTAATAGGCTCATTCCTCTCAAAGTACCTTTTTAATGCAACCAGAGGGAAAATCTCATAACCACGTTTTCCTGGGACAGTGTTAATGTGATTCTGACTGGGTTAGACTTTGCCCTTATTACATCAGTGCTATGTCTTATGGCTTTCCCAGTGGGTACTGTGTTGTCTACACATGGCAAGGTTTTAGTAGTGGAGGGGAGCTCTGTGCTGTGCTCTGCCTTCTGCTGCTGCACACCGTTGTACAAGAAACAATATCAGTAATGACTGATTTGCCCTTGGAATATGGGAATGTTTCTGAACTGTTTATTCCTCTTTTTCTACGCTTTTTAATTTCATATATGATGACCATGATTAGAAACATTCTGACCACTGTTCTGGATTTGGTCTAACTTGATTCTCTGGAATTCTGAAATTAGTCCTTAGACAGCTCTTTTGTCCTCCACCATCTTGCCCAAAGCCATAGCTGCATGGATCCTTGCAGATATAACCATTTCTGTTGATAGCTGCGCTTTGCAATTTTTCTTGTGTTGTGTTCTGACAGCTGCAAAGTAATGCATCAATGCCTAATAACCATGATTTAACTCTAAATAAAACTATTCACTTTACAACACTTACCAAAGGTATAATTTGGCTTTGCTGATAGGGAGCACTGGGGTGTTTGGATTACTTTTTAGTATAATGATAATAATGACATCTATTGACCCAATGGATGTAACTGTTTCTCTAGTGACTTTATCCCTCTGATCAATCTTTCTTGCAGTTGCTCCAGCCTGATGAAATCACTTGAGTAGGTCACCATACACAATATCAGTTGTTTCCAGCAGAGCTGTTCAACTCTTCATTAGTTTCATCTATAATCACTAGGAATGAACACCTCCAAAAGTGAAGATATTGCATGTAAAGACTGTGTTAAGAAAAGTTGAATAGAGTGAAGTTTAAGATTAAGGAGAATTGTCCCCCTGGTTTACTGAAGGCAAGACTACTGCTTTTCCCCATTTCCCAGATGCAGCCAGGGGTGAGGCTAAGCCCGTATTTCCAGAATAGGAATGCATACATAGCACTCATGCAGTCTTCCATACAGATCAACATAGGCACCATCCAGGACCATGCCCAGATCCTGGACCATCTCTTACTGGGGCTCTGTCCAGATGCTGGTCTCCTCCTATCCATAGGCTAGTCCAACCTGAAGCTCACCAGCAGATCACATACCCAGTGTCATACACATGCCAATATAGAAAAGGGTTAGGAACAGAGTTCAGTGAGTCACATTTTGGAGATCAGGCACAAGTCTTGTCTGGAGAAGGTTACTGACCAGCAGCATGTTTGTACCTGACCTCTCCCTTTATGTCCCCATCCTTTTCTGTTTTCCAGGCTTGCTTCACCCTGCATCACCACTCTTTTTCTGTCCCTGTCTCCACCCAAAATGAACCCAATTTTCCCCTAAAGTTTTCCTTCTTTGTCCCAATTCTGTTATACCTATACCCAAGTTTGATATTTCTTACTACAACTGTTACACAGATCACCTCAGATTTACATAGTATCATTTGGTGTGGCTACCAGTCAGCCTACTCCATATCCTGAAAGGTCCTCAAACTCCCTTCTCTTACCTGTGAAGTTTGGCCATTTCTCCTACCACACCTCCTTAACCACCTGTGAACCTCAGCCACCCCTCACAGAGCTCGCTAGCTTTTGGTAATCACCATGTCCAGCAGTGTCTTATGTCTTGCCTAGAATTTTCCCATGTCCTGTGCAGTTGGTTGAACCTCAGACCAGGGAGGGCCTGGACAGTGGTCTTGCAAACCAAAACAAATCAGTGTCCAAAGTGAACAATTACTTTCCAGAGGTGCTGTCTGTAACAGATAATAGGTTTGAACCTTGGATGAAGGCAAGGATTGGCTCTTTTCACCAAAATAGTCTTCCAGAAGTATTTAATCTCTCCTTTGTTTCCTAACACCTGCACTCAGCCCCACCCTATAACCTCAGCAACACAGTATGTACAAAATCTGAAAAGCTGCATCCCACCATTAATACTATTTTAAGCAGTTTGAATTGGAACGCAACACTCAACCCCAAAAAAGAAGTGTTATGTCTGAGACACCCAGGGCCAAGAGAAGACTTGAGCTGAGAGCTATGCAGTGTCAGTACAAGCACCTATTAGGATGCTAGCCACAACCATCAGAAAATGTGAGTGACACTCTACTCCTGGAATCTAGGGATCACTCTGTGAGGCAGAGGCATTTAACTTTGTAGGAACTTTTAACTTCTGCATTAAATTTAATCATCAGTGCACCCAATATAAATCCCTACATGGAAGGCAGCAGGTACTTCAACATACTGTCTGATTTCATCCTGATGGAGCCAACAAAGAGCCATGAGCTGTCTTCCACAAGTTCCTGTTTCTGTTGATTAGAAGTGGAGTTCTGGTGACTGATTTCACTGCAGAAATCTTATTTTACTTCTCCCTATATATGTTACATGAAGGTCTAAGAAATTTTTCTTTAAATTCTTTTTGAGGAAGACGTTGTGCTTAACCGCTCTCTGAGAATGAAAGGAGGTAAATTGCAGGTATGCTTATTCTTCGCTATCAACTATAGATGGATCACGAGTGTTGAGCTGACACCAGGTTTCCAGCTTGTAAGCAGCTAGAAGGTAAGTCAGAAAAGTCTTCTTCAAGGGAATATTCAAGGATAATTTCTGTAGCTTCATATATTATACCTGTGATCTGAGCTTGCAGTTATATTCCTACAGATAAGCTCAGTGCAGATTACTCCTTAGGAGAACACGAAGGCCTTCCTTCTGAGGCACAAACACCTCTAAAGTAACATGCTGGGAATTTCAGAAAACAGTAAATCTACTGGTTGTTGGTGCTTGGTCCAGCCTTCCCCTCAAAACAAAAAAACAAAGAAATTAAACTCATTCTGTTGAATTCTCTTCCCACTTCAGGCAAATTCTTTGACTCTTATATTCATCCTCACAGCAGAGATCAGGACATAGGAAGGAAAAAGTAATTCAGACCTCCTGGAAATAGCATGAGAATCTTATTTTTCAACTAGGTATTTTGCAAGCCCACAGAATTTCCCTCCTATGGACTAGAGAAAGCAGCATGACAATGATCATAAGGGGTTATCTAGTCTATCCACCTGTTCCTCTTGATATTTCTTGACAAGTCAGATCATTCCCCATTTTAATTTTGGCTATGGCTAGTTGCTGTCACTCATCCTGAAGCAAAATGGTTTAGCTTGTTCATAGCCACTTAATGTCTTAAAATTAGTATTTTATTTTAAAAACATGTATTGACATATTGCTAGAGAAAATGTTTGGAAATAAAAAAAATACAAACCTGGTAAACATCAACATTTTTTCCTGAATTTTAATCCATTAATTAAGTTGCTCAAAATTATTTTCTAAAATTGAAATCTGGCAAATATTCCCACTGTTTCTATAATTATATTTTTCATTTGTTGAAAGAAAAAAGTCTGTGCGTGCATGACACTTGCGTTCTTCATAACTTGCCTAGCTCACTATCCACTAAATTTTGTTCTGCCTTTTTCTTCATTTATACAAATACTTATTTGCCTGCTTGTCTAACTATCAAATATTTTTTTACATGAGCTTTATTTGTCCTACCTAGTATTTGTCTGTTTAATTCTTGGACAAGTGCCATCACTAACTGCCGCCTTTGATCTTATCTTATGGTGCTCATGTAGTTGTTTGTTTGTCTCTTCATCATATGCCTGTCTCTAGGAATGTGTCCAGGGTTGGTTGTGTTGGTGTATCTTATAGTCAAGGGAAAGAGTTTGAAAACCCACCTTCAGAATGCTATAAAGTGTTATTTGGGTTTGGTTTGCGTGCCCTTTTTTTTTTAATAGTTTTATGTATGTCATTATTTTTGTTACACCTATGTATTTTGCCTCACATCTGAGTCTGCAAGTAATTTTATAAAAACAGCACCAGAGGAAATTGGAGTTGTCACTGGATTTGCTATGCAGTGCGGTTTCTGAAAATGGTGAGAGGGACTATTTTATTACAGACAGATTTGCCTGAAACAGCCAAAGACACATAGTCCAAGAGATGCTTGACCACAAAGATAAAATTGTTTGGATCTTTTTGACAGCATCTGCCCCTATTGAAAAATGATGTTTACTGAGTTTATTTGGAGCATATTAATTCACACCATCAGGCCTGAAACAAGAATATGCTCATTAAAAACTTGAAGTCTGCATCATAAGCTCATTAAAAACTTGAAGTCTAGCAAAATTCTTTCTCAATGACTATTTCTCCTATTAGTCACCTGAATGACTGTGCACAGAATAAGCAGCAAGGAAAACCATGTTACAGTTTACTTGTTCTGTGGACCCCTTGGGTAAAAATTACATGTGTGAAGGTCACAGGACTAAAGTTTCCTGGAGTTCTAATGGGGCCTGCTGAGGCTATTAGAGGTGCAGATGTTGCAAGAAGTCTAAGTGGCCCTCCTGGGGGGCTGATCAGAGCAGAAGACTGGAGTGTAGTTACAGGAAAATAAAGGAAGGAATAAAAGTTTTCATCCAGCAGCCCTTTTGATGTGTCCTGTCAAGAAAAGGAGCTGGGTGCTGATCCACCGCAGGATCTTTCCATGCCTTGCCTGCCTTGGGTTTCTTTCTGGTCATTGTGGGGTGTGCACAGGAGACACCCAGACCCCTGGGATTCTGCACATCAAAGGTGCCTTGTCACATGAAAAGGGGAGGAGATTTTCTCAACCCTTAGTGTTTGATTTTTCTATCAATGCTCCAGGAAAGCCAAGACCCTTGTGTAAGACCAGTCTATCAGCATCCCATTATAGGGACCCTTCACTGAACAGTCCTGCTGGATCAGAGATTCGACTGACTTGTTCAGAGAAAAGCACCAACAGCATCAGGGGACCCCTCAGCAGGTCTCCCACTTTATCTGAATATGTTACCCACAGTGCCTGAACAAAGATGTATCAGTCTGGTCCACACATCACTGTTAACCCAGCCTTGGGGCTGTCCTCCTCCCCTGTATGCCCTAGGCTCAAGCGCTGCTGCTCTGTCTTGAAACACAGACTTCACCACCTCACTTTACCTAACAACAATCTGGCCAAGACTGAAGGCCCCCAGCAGTCCAGCTGCACTGAGATGGCATCCAGCTTCTCCACAAAGTCCATCCAGCCCCAGAACAATCCCCACTTCACCAGACCCCACTGCTTCAGTTATGCCTCATAGCCTGCCCCTGTAACCCCTGAAGTTCCACTCATGTTTTCCAGAACAGATGGGTGCTCCTCAGCTTTCTGGTGGTGACAGCTTACAGCTCCCAGTTGTCCCAGCCCTGCCTTCTGTCTCTGTTCAGTGTCATGCACCCTTCCCTACCCCAATGCCTTGAGCAATTCCCTGAAATGTTGCCCCCTCCAACCTCCCTCACCTCTGCAATACTCACCCAGCTCACCAATTGCCCCTCACTGAGCCACCATCACTCTTCTACAAGTGTCCCCAGGGGGATGTTCAATGGAAATTGTTTCGTCAAAGGGTCATTGTAAATGTTTTTTTGTCTGAGATCAAGGTATGAGTTCCTCTCTACTGAAGAGAGTTGTTTTAACGTAAAATGCGCATGCACTCATGATGTGGGTGCTCAAAGGCAGTTTTTCTGTCACTGTCTAAAAGTAGAGAGAAAAGTCTGTCCACAATCTCTTTGGGCCTGGTTTCACAAATGTTAGGGATGAACACTTCAAATCACAACCTCTGACACAGAACCAAGTGAATCTATTTCACCAAAAAAATCAAAAGATGGCTTGAAATGCATAAGTAGAATGGAGGAAGTTACACTAAAGTATTATACAATCATAGGATCATAGAATATTTTGGATTGGAAAGGCCCTTCAAAGGTTATCTAGTCCAATCCCCTTGCAATGAGCAGGGACATCTTCAACTAGACCAGGTTGCCCGGAAACACATGCAGCCTGGCCTTGAGTGTCTCCAGGGATGGGGAAGCCACCACCTAGCTGGGCAACCTGTACCAGGATTTTACCACCCTCACTGTAAAACATTTCTTCCTCATGTTCAGTCTGAATCTCCCCTCTTTTAGTTTAAAACCATTACCCCTCATTTTGCAGATGCTAAAGAAGTCTTAACTAAGATAACTCAGAATACACAGACAGCTCAGTGAAGACATCTCAACCCAGTTTGAAATCTCTGGTGTTCATGGATATGTGCCAAGTGCCAGCCTATACAGCTATCCTTGGGTTACAGTTATTACTGCTGGATTAAGTCCTCATGAACAGCAATGCATCATAATTGTTTTGATGTTGAAAAAGTAGCCAAAATCACAACACAAAAAATAAATAAATCTGGAGTTCACAAAATACAATCAGTGCTAATCCTGGAACTGTATGCTAGGAATCCACAAAATAGAGCTGTGGACATCTGCAGGGATTTATCTATCCATGATCCACCAGAAAATGGCAAGCATCTGATGCACGAATACCCAACCTCAAGGAACCCACCTCCCTTGGCTTCCTGACAGCCAGCTTGCCTTGCTAGCAAACATATGAGGCCCATCAGATAGGACAGTTGCCTTGAATCACTTGACTCATATATTCTTTGTAACTCCCTTGGGACCCAGTTCTTTGGGAAACAGGATAAACTGGTCTCTAACTGATATCCTCATAATCATTGTCAAGGCTGGGCTTGCTCCAAACTCCTTGCCAGCCCACCCAGCACATATCATTCTGCATTTTCTAAAGTATTTCAGTGACATCAGTTACCTTCCTTTTTTTTTCTCACCATTTTTACATTTCCTGATTTAGGAAGTTTCACAGTGTTCACATTTCAGCAGAAAACAGCTGGTTTTCACCTCCCAAATAAAAAAATGTTCTTCAGATGTAGATTTCAAGTTTCCACCACATATCTTCAAATTACAGCTTTCTCTTTCATTGTGTTTATATTTTTTTAAATAGGAGTATCAATTCAGATTGTATGAAAGAGAAGTTCTACAATAAATATTTCAGTTAATTAATCTCTTAATTTTCTGCCTATTTATACCCTGATCCATAACATTGTTTTATCTCTGTTGTTACAAGAAAGCATTTCACAAAAGAGAAAAGAAGTTTTTTTTTTCTATTGTGTTTATAGCATGAAAACCCAAATCGTATCTTCCCAGGTCAAAGCTTCATTAGAAAAATAGTCACCCCCTGGCATCTATAATTATTCCCAAAACACATACGCATGAAGGGAGAGATAAGCAGAAGGAATGGCATTCTTTGCAATGTACAGTGTATATTGGAATACAGGAAAGAAATTTTAGCAAATACAGTAAGGACACTGTTGAGAGAAGATGATTTCAGATATCTACTTAACGATGAGCTGAATCACACACAAAAAGCGACAATGTCTTTGTACTGGATATAAAGGGAGTCTTCATATCTAGGCGTATCTACACTGTAGAGTGACACAGTCAGCTGTGACCTTCCACCCAAGCTATTTGCTGATACTTGTACAAGGTTGCCTCTTCAGATGAAGCTGCAGTGGCTCCTATGCCTTATACATGAGATCAACTTTGCCCTTATCTTCTGTGGTGTGAACAGCAGCGGTCCTGAAGATCTGTGAACACAAGCTGGCTTTGATCATAGTAGGAACAGCTAACGTGATGGACCAAGATCTTGCACAGTTATCTCAAACCTGCAACATTCAGAGGAACAGGGTCTGCATACCGAAAATGGTACTGCAGGTGACGTGAGGTTCTGAATTTCAATATTCACCATCTACCCTTGCAGCACAAATAAGAATCTATCTGCAGCAGCGTGCTTGGGAATGAAATTTGTCTCTCTGTTTCAGCCCATAAACATAATACAAGTAAACTTTCAGAGTATCTGAGCAAGACACATCCTCACATGCCTACATATAATTTTCTTCTGCATGTGATAGGTACTTTCCTACCACACCATCCTAGCACAAACCTGGCAAACTAAGAGGATCACTCAATATTAATTATAGAGACATATAAACTATTAAAGAACCTTTAACTGTTGCAGGCCTGAAGATAGGTTAAGGTAGGTCTCAATATTAAGGTAGGTTGGCTTTGTGCTGAGGGATTCAGACATACTTGAAACAAAGCCATGTAAATAAATGAAAAAATTCAATAGTGAGCTGTGCATTGGTTGCTTACCATGGGGATGACAGAGGAATTCTGGAGTTGTCTTATGGTGCCCCATCTGGTCTCTTGCTCCCAGTACAGAAGCATATGTGTGTCCTGCAGGACTTTAGGCATAGCTGACAGCCCCATGGAGTTTTCCTGGATGATCTGAGGTATCAAATGATTACTTGATGACTATGTTTAGGGAGCGGAATGATTCTCCTGTCATTCAGACCTTCTTATAGCTGAAAAGAAGTATCACGTCTTACATTTTGGGTTGGAACTAGATGTTCTTTAAGGTCCCTTCCAACCTAAACCTTTTGATGATTCAGTGATTCTATGATGATTAAAATACAGAATGCTATAGTGAAAAGAAAGGGCAGCACAGTACATGTAGCAAACATCAAAGGTGTTAAAACTATCAGAAATGTGTCACTGCAGGAGCATTTTAAAACAGAGTCAAAATCACAGATGAAATGGTCCATTTCACCATGATCACAGTACACCATTTGTGACATCAACAGTGTGATAAAAAAGCCGATCATAAAATCACTTACCCAGGCTCCTGCAGCTAGTGCTGTGAAGACCTTATGACTCACTAGGGTGATGTAATGTAAAGGTTTGCATACTGCTAAGTACTGATCATTGACTTCACTGCCAGGAGGTAATACACTACCCCAACTAGAAAAGCAAATATTTAAAACTGTGTCATGGAGGTGCTGTAGGAAATACTTCTGTCACCTGTCAGGAAGCTGACCAGCAGCTTGGGCAGGATGCTGAAGGCATAGCACATTTCCAAGCAGCACAAGTTACTGAGGAAGAAGCACACTGGGGTGTGGAAATGCTGATTAGCCACCACCAACATGAGGATGAGAATGTTCACCATCATTGTCACCATGTGGATGTCAAGGAAGAGCAAGAAGAGACGAACCTGAAGGTCAGGTAAATCACCAAATCCCACGAGGATGAATTCTGTAATGCATGTTTTGTTTTGCTTTTCTTTAGCTGACTCACACTACATCTTAGGGAAAGCAAATACTAAAATGCAAAATAAAAATGAAAAAACTATTTTCCATGAATGGCTGTAAAGATACACTATTCACCTTAATTCTTGGATCCAATCTCTACGTGATAACTTATTCAAAATTCCAACTTTTAAAGCATTTCAGTAATGTTTTCTGTAAAAAATCAAATTTTCTTATCTCAGTTTCAATCACTGTTGGTATGCCTCAGGGACAAGACAATTTTCTTCTTTTCTAAGAAGTATGGATGATTACATGCCATTTTTTGGCTCAGTGCCCTGGCTTGTTTCCTTGTCTTGTAGAGACATATCCTAATTCTTACTTTTATTTCTCTGGATATACATTTATATACTTATATTACTTTGCAGATCACAAAGCACAGGGAAAGCTGTTCTAAACTACCTACACCTAAACTATGGCATTAGCTTATGGTCACATCAGATCAGTTTCTGCAACCAGACAATCTTCACACAAGTTTTCTTACATTCTGCATCTTGGGTGATCCAGTGGATTTACAAGGTAGGGGATTTTTAGGCCTGGGGAGCACTGTCTATGCAGTTTGTTCAGTTTGTTCAATGTCTTGTCACTTAAAAAATATTGGGACTTTCAGATAAAGCTGTAACTGGCATAATAAAATCATGTCAGTAACCGATAAGCCTTCTAGTTTGGCACATGGGCAATTATTTCCACTGACAGAAAAACACAGGAAGTCATAAATCTATCTTCTCGTAATTTCTTCATTCACTTTCTTCTTCACACTCTCCTTTGTCAGGCTTACATCCATGGTAGAAAGTTATGGACCGAGGTCTCTTAGACCTGCCCACATCACACTGTGGAAACCAGCATGGATTCTGCAGGCTTTCTTCTCTTTTCATCATTATTCTTATATATTTTATATGTAAGAATACATATATTCATCTTCATTCTTTATACGGAAGCCAAGAGCTTGATCTTCCCAAGTGGGTTTTTTTGTTGTCTTTAATAAACTTCCATATGTGATGGAGCCAAGATGAACTCAGAATTCCCTTGCGACTCATTATATGCTTTTGAGTATGAACACAAAATCTTCTTTGATGGTTTTATTAATGAAAATCTTAAATAACTTATCAATTGGGTAGAACCTTCCCAATAACATTCTTAATCAAAGTTTATAATATGTTAATACTGCAGTGAAATTTACAAAAATATTTTGCTGTCTCCATCCCCCACACATACTATTTCCAATTATATTCCATTTTCCAAAGGCATCTAGATACCTAATGAACATGAGCTGAATATCAGTTATACCAAATTAAAGGGGACTGTATCACAACCCATTTGAATGGTGTCTTTACAACATGCCTTTGATGCAGGCACTCACAAACAGCCTGAGGGCATAGATTAGCATTTCAGAGAACAACCTCTGCTGGGCCAAACCACAACTGGTGCTTTCCACTGATAGATTTCTGCTCTAAAGCAGATGATGAGGGGAAATATTGTGTCAATATTGTTTGAGTTCCCTCACAGGAAGGCATGAAGAAAAGCTCCAGGAAGAAGATGAGAAACATGGAAATATGTGCATGGTCACCAATCACCTCCTTATTTTCCATGCTCCTTATCACAGTTTCCAGGAGGATCCACTCCATGATCTCAAGGCTCAGAGGTGGGACAGACCCGCCTGCAGTTCTCTGGACCTTCCTTTTTTTAAAAAAAAAACCCAGTGGTTATGTTTCCCCTTTCCAGTCACTGGAAACTTCCATCAGGAAGATGCTATCTGTATTGGGAAGATGTTCCTTGGCCTAAATGCTGTTGGGACACCTGCTTAAAACAATATCCAAAAGCAGTTCAGAGTTGGGGTTATACTGGTATGATATGAATACTTCTGAAAAATTGTAGTTCATAAAATCTTAATTTTGTTTTCTCTTCCTTAATTCAAGAGAGCACCAGATACAAGCCTTCAAGGTACCCAAATGTATTCACCTGACTTATGTAAAATCTTCTCTAGTGGCCCACCCTTTTTCCCCAGTAGAGATAACGCATTTTACGTTGAACACAATGTGCACAGAACATCACTGTGGATAGAGACGGTTCCTGGCTCTCATGAACACTCAGCACTCATGAACATTACTTTCCACGTCATGGCAGACCTCCCTAAGACAGACGTGGAAGAGAACCTATGATGAATCATTCCATAGCCTAGGCACTAGGGTACAATCTGGTATTAAGGGAGCTGTGGGTAATGATTCTTTGAGTTACATGGCAGCTAGGACTCAAGCATTTTATTCACTGAGCAAGTGTTGTAAACATTCCCAGGTTTCAAAAAAGAAGACTGAAATCTCCTTTGATACTTAGAATATGGAGTCATCTGACCCAATTTTGAACACTTGAACATTATTTTAACTAGAAATCTGGAAATGCAGAATCAACTACATACTCAGTGTAGCTCTCTTAGTGGAGGGAGACTGACACTTCTGAGAATTTCCATAGCCTTTTCAGGTGACAATTCTTATACTGCAAGACTCACATTGCCCGTTCTCTCTTCACTTTCCAGGTGGAGTTTGTAAAAAGCTACATGAGGCTAGGTACAAATTTAATAGTGTGTGAACTAATCATATAGAATCATAGAACCATAGAATGGTTTGGGTTGGAAAGGACCCTAAGATCATCCAGTTCCGATTCTGCTGCCATGGGCAGGGACACCTCACATTAGACCATGTCACCCAAGGCTCTGCACAACTTGGCTTTAAATACTACTAGGGATAAAGCATTCATCAGTTCTTTGGACAACGTGTTACAGCACCTCACCATCCTCACACGGAAGAACTTCTGCCTTACATCTAACCTGAACTTCCCCTGTTTTAGTTTAAACCCATCACCTCTTGTCCTATCGCTACAGTCCCTGATGAAGAGTCCCTCTCCAGTACCTTTGTAGGCTACCTTCAGATATTGCAAGGCTGCTCTCAGGTCTCCACGCAGCTTCCCTTCTCCAGGCTGAACAGCCCCAGTGTTCTCAGCCTGTCTTCATACGGGAGGTGCTCCAGTCCCCTGATCATCCTCGTGGCCTCCTCTGGACTTCCTCCAATAGCTCCATGTCCTTCTTATGTTGAGGACACCAGAACTGCACGCAATACTCCAAGTGAGGTCTCATGAGAGCAGAGTAGAGGGGCAGGATCACCTCCTTCAACCTGCTGGTCAAGCTCCTTTTGATGCAGCCCAGGATATGGT
>JANHGB010010794.1:0-17293 GCA_026283785.1 Coracopsis vasa
CTGCTCTGAATCTCTTCTCTGCCCAACCTGTAGCTGTGCCTGGGATTGCTCTGACCCAGATGTAGGACCTTGCACTTGTCATGGTTAAACTTCATGAGGTTGGCATCAGCCCATCTCACAAGCGTGTCGAGGTCCCTCTGGATGGCATTCCTTCCCTCCAGTGTATCAACCGAACCACACAGCTTGGTGTTGTCGGCAAACTTGCTGAGGACGCACTCAATCCCACTGTCCCTGACACTGACAAAGATGTTGGACAAGACAGGTCCCAACCCAGATCTCTGAGGGACACCACTCCTTACTTGGTCTCTAGCTGGACGTTGAGGCATTGACTGCAACTCTTTGCGTGCGGCCATTCAGCCAGTTCTTTATCCACTGAGCGGTCCATCTATCAAATTGATGTCTCTCCAATTTAGAGAGAAGTTGCAGCAGCTGGAGACATAGTGGCTCCAGCTGATGCACTTACGAATGCTTGCAGAACTACTTTAAAAGTCAAATTATTCATAAGCAATTGTGGGTTTAATTTTCCCTTTAGATCTCAAGTCAGACTGAGCAAAGCTGATGAATAAGTTTGATATTTCTCTGCAGTGCAACATCCTGATGGGATATTGACAGAAGTCAGCTAGATCACAGACCTCCTTCAATATTGTTCGCTAACTAATGAGGGAAAGAACAAACAAACAAATAAATAAGGAAACACAAGCTTCCTGGTTTTGTAATGTCCTTTTTGCCTTTCTCTTCTTCCCAATTTGCCACTAGTCATAAAGAAGACTGTGTGCTGCTGGACTATCAGCCTGTAGCACCACCAGTCAAGCCTATGAATTAGTAGGATCCAGGACTGTATTCTCCTCACTGTTCACTGGAATGTGATTTATGATTTATTTTTTTAGAAATCAAAAAAATATTGCACAAGACGTAAGTCTTGTGCTTTTGCCGACACATTTCTGCTATTTTTATCCCCTTTAAAACCTATGTTGTGCTATTCAGATACGAAGTAAAACACATGAAAAAGTGATATTAGACATGACTTCTCCCACCCAGTTTTTACAATTGTGGCTTAATAATTTTAGGTTTCTGTAACTGTAACCCTAAACTGTATATTAGACTAAGTATGGTACATCCTTATTTTTTACTAAATGATGGTCATCAAAGTAAATGCTCTTTTGTCTTATGTTCTGTTATTCCTGCTGTCTTCAGTCTTAGCACTGAGCAGGGAGGGATCTAAATGGATAAACTACTGTGGCAGGGAAAATTGCATGTGCAGATTCAGAGCTACAGCATCAGCACCCCTAGCCATTGTCTTCATCGCAGATAATGTGAAGCAGGGAAGCCTGCAGTCATCACTGTGGCCAAAATTCATGGCCTACTTTGAAATCCCTCTGCATGTCAAGACCACATCTGCTCTGTAATTGCATGGAGTTCTTGTCACCTCTCGTCTGCATGTGATGCGTTGATTTCAATTCTCTTCTGGAGAAGGATGCTAACATGGAAATCATCAAGTCAGTTTCTTCAGCTCTGCTCTGAGGCTTAAACTGTCTCATGGCAACGTAGTGTAACATGGCTGTAATGTTAGTGGATCTGGCAGGAGGGCACAGAAATGTAGGTTATAAGAAGGCTTTGTAACAAAATTGCAAAATGAATATTAAGACAAATTGAAGCTAAGTGGCAGGGATCCTGTTGTTGACATATGCTGAATGAACAAAGACAAGCTTGAAAAGCTCAGTGGATATGCTTTCAAATTCTGTGTTCTTCCAGGGGTGAAGAAACTTAGAGGAATGGGGCTCACTGCAGGAACAGTAATTGCAATAAGTACTCTGATTGCTGAGCAGAAATATGCCTATCTGACTAGATGCCTAGTAAAATCCAAGGTAAAGTACCTGTGATTGTGATTAATTTTGCTACTGCCATCAGTGGTGTTGGCAGAGGGATTTGGTTACCTAAAGATAGGTATTCAGTACCGTTTCATAGATGTGATTCTCCTGTATGTCATATCTGTTAGGCTCATGTCATGTCTTATAAACTTGATGGCACTTACTATTATACTTGAAGTATAACATACTTGATTAAAAGAAGAGTTGTTATAGCACTGGACATCAAAGAACTCTTTAGACATTGCAATGGAAAGCCACCAGTCAACTTAGCAAAATTGGGAAAGGTAACTTTAAATGATGGTATGGAAAGCTTTGGTAGTTCTACAGCTTCACTCAGAGCAGTTTGAAAGTGGATATAGGTAGTACAGTTTACAGGCTCTCTGGTGGTTTTTCTCAGAAGACTTCTCATTCCAGGAATCAGATTAATTTGGGAAACGAGAACTTCAGATTAAAGGAAGACATTTTAAAGGTCTGGACAACAAAGCACCCTTTATGTATTAAAATAAAGCCAATAGCTAACCAAGCAAAATTGGGAATTATCATACTGTTGCAAAAAATATAGAGGAAACCATATTGTAGTCAATAAATAAATCATAAGAATCAAAACAAGTTTGTGACAGGAAACCGGAATTCTTAATTCAGGGAAAATGAATCAGGAGATAAGGTTGAAATTAGGGGAACCTACAACCTGCTAAAAGGAAGTTGTTCTTCTTGTATTGTATAATTTGACATGGACAGTTTTAGTGTTGTATTTTTAAAGCTATTTTGAAGCTAGCTTTGAAACCAAACTTCTTGCCTCTCCAGATAGTGAGCTTGGAAGCAGGCCTCAGTAGCTACTGGGTGGTGCCTTCTGCAGTGCTTTAATCAAAAGGTACATCTACAGGTCAAACAAGTTAGTACACCCTATTTCAGCATCAGGGTGAGTGGAATTGATGGGCGCATCCAGTGAGCCCATAGACATCTGTGTTAGCTGGATGAGATAAGTGGATCAGGAGTCTGCTGAGCTTCTAGTCACCCTGAGATTGTTCATCAAGAGCCTTCTTGGCACAGTTAGAAAGACCAAAAGAAAATCTGAAAAATCAGATATTTTGTTTAGTTAAAGCTTTATTCATTATAGTAACTGTGGGCATCAAATACTCCGAGGGTGTTCAACAATGGAATAAAACCTGATGAGAACAGCAGATTAAGTCTCCTGTTTTCATATTTCTCATATGCTGATATTTGCTATTGCTATTTCTCATGTTTGGTATTCTTCAAACAAATTTACATTGAATTGGGCACTTAAAAAATAGTCTTGTTCCAGTTAGAGATTCTGGATAGCAGGATAATGTTACTAGTTATATGCATTTCAAATGTTAGCAAATGGATTTTAACAAGTGTTGCAGAACCAGCAAATATTAGCCCAACTGTATGCAGTTGTAAACTAAGCCTATAAACTGGCTAATAAAGCACTTGAGGCTGCCCTTGTGTCCCAACAGTGCTTGTGTATCCAATATAGCTTAAAGTTTGTCAGCTGGGCGTAGAAGCTGTGTTGAAACTCTTAAGTTTGACCCTCACTACCCCTATCTGCAAGATACTTGCCTGAATTTGAGCATAGCAAGACCATGGGAAGCAATCCCATAGTTCAGTTCTTGATTTTGTCCTCCACCTCTCTCTTGACTGTGCACAGCATCATGTCTAGAGGAAGAAACAAAAATACAAGGAAAATATTGCTATAATTTGATCTATTTAAATGTAGGCTTTCAGGTAAGAAACAGATATAGAGAAGGAAAGTTCACATAGTCGTTTGAATTATATGAGTCCAATCCTTCAATCTAACTATAAATATCGGTGAAAGCCTAATTCAAAGAATTATTTAGTTTGAAGTTAAAAGGGAATAGAACATATAGATGTTTTCTCACTCTTTACTTCCTCCTCTTTGTGAAGAAACCTACTTAATAAAGTAAGATTCCCAAGAGAGACAGTGGTAATATGAATATGTAGATGACAGACACAGCCAGGAAGAACCACCCACTATTGAACATGTTTGTAACAGTAGAATTTGAATTCAAGAAAATGTCTTGTTTCAGAAGCTGAAGGTGAAAGACCCCTGCCAAATCCTCTGACTGAGGAGACAAGAAGGGGGTGACTGCTGTTAGGCTGGTTTCTTGGAAAACTGGCACCTTCTTGTCTTTATCAAGTTGCAGGTGACTGGTCTGTTTCGCTTGAGCACTCTGCAGAAACTGCATGTGTTTGCATCTATTTGTGTATGCGCAGCCACTGTTTTAGGGTTTTTTAAATATTGTATTTTGTGTGAAAAATAATGATGCTGAGAAAAGTTACTAAAAATTTGGCATGACAAACTGTAATTTTTATCTGAATTAAGAAAAAAAAGCAGAATAATGGCATCCAGACAGCTAATAAATATAAAAATTCTAATACCAGCTGTTGTTTGATCCTAACTGGGACTGCCTGGTCACATGATGAATTACTGAGTTCATTGATGATGCTTCCAGAAATCATAAGAAGGATGTGGGAACACTTCCGAATATTTACTGAACACTTCAACTTCTTCATTTCTCACACAGTCAAATAGCAATTGAAACTTCCAAAAAGCTTAACGACCAACTTCTGCTTTGCTGAATTCTTTTTCCATTTCAACATTAAACATGAGGTTTAAAGATCTTCCTTGTTATTCATACCAGTTTTTCTTGTTCTTGCCAAAGAACAAGAGCTGTGACAGATGACAGAAGCCACTGAAAAAAATATAAAACCCAAAAGAACCCCAACAATCAAAACCAGAAACAAAACCCTTACAATTTTGGTGACATTAATAGGCCTTTCTCTATATATGGAGATTATTAAGTGGAGCTGTATATACTTTTACTGGGGAAGGTGGTGGAGAAAGATCCTACGTGTGTTGGGCAGGGTTGTTTCTAAGAAGTTTCTTAATCCTGAGCTACCTTCCTCAAGGGAGGGAGGAAGATCTCATCTTACTACCTTGTTCTCTGTGAATTACATTTATGCTTACAAATGCCCTGCATAAAAATCATTATGTCAAAGCCATACTGGAAATGTACTTTTTATTCACTGACTAATTTTTTCCTGTATTTATTTGCTGGTCTATGTAGAAAATGTCTTTTCCTTTTGACCTTTCCTGTCTCTTTTAAATAAAACCCCAGATAACTTTTGCTATTCTATCCAGCCATATGTGCTCTTTAAGGAAACAATCCAGAATAAGAAAAGTGTAATTCTAGCTCAGTGGCATCAAACTAAGTTGAAAATAGTTCAGAACTCTTACTGAACTTCAGGAAATTACTTTTCCATAAACTTTGACTCTATTTTAGTAATTTGAATAATTTGGGAACAGATAAACCAGGATAATCATCACTAGCAATGATGTAAAATTAAGTGTTTCCAGGACTACGCTGGACTGTGCAAGGAATTGAAAATGAGTTGTGAAATCAAGATTGTTCTTCTCCTAATGCAGCTGATTAAGATTTTTGTGACATTAAATGACATCAGCTCAGCTACGTGCAGTGAAAATCAACAACTGTTTAGTCTGGCAATTCAGACACAGAGATTTCTATATAAGACAGGGAACTTGACATAGGGGGAATAGATGAAGTTAACAAAATAAGAGAGGTGACTTTTGCTTTAATTCCTGATCTCTCTTGCAATTAGCAATGCCTGGTATGCATTTGCTTTTGAACTAATTAAATCACCCATACCGTAATGATCCTTCTCCTTGTGCCAAGTCTGACACAAAAACCTGGAGAAGGGCTATCTTGCTGTGACAAAGTGAGATTAATTAGTAGATTGGTCACAGAGAAGAGCAGCCTAAGTGGCCTGGGAAGCCCCCAATCCAGTGCCGCAAGGAGCTGGGTCTAGGGTCTTAACTCTCCCTCTTCAAACACTTTGACATTGGAGGTTGCATGGGTGATCCAGATGGCTAGAAACAACTGGGAAGAGGAAAGGAGACGTTACTGGACCATGTGATGCCTTGAATGTCTGCTGAAGTGCTGGTTCAAAGTCCTCTGTTAGCTCCCATAAGTCCCCACCATGAGATCCCTGCAGATGAGGCAATCTGAAGCGCCCTGACTTAATGCCACCGTGTTCTCCTTTGAAGACTAAAAAGGAGTTTCTTGGTATCTAACAACATCTAATTGTCTTGAAGGAGTTGCTGTATGCTTTTCTCATTTAAAAAAAGCTGTCCCTACCACAAAGAATGTGCAGTAATCCCAGACATGTTTGGTAGAATTATCCTCAAAGCTTTATTTTTTATCAGTAAAGACAATTCCTAGCTTGGTACAAACCATTTCGTTGACTCACCCTTGTCTTGCATATTGTGTGTTATTAAACCTGAGCAGCCACGGAAATTTGTAGAAGTCTCGTGTGTTCTAGGGCAGAGGAAATCTGAATATAGCTCTCCCTCTTCAATGAGGAATCTGGCCAAAACAGAATTATTTTCCCATCACATTCACAATGTTTTAAAATAAATACACGCAGCAGCTCTGGTGGATTTTAATTCTTCACTGAAGAGAAAGAAAGGTTCCAATTCTTCTCTGTCAGATAATATTTGTGTACTTTCTCTTTCTCCTAAGACCTTCCTACAGGTTTGAAATGACTCTCAGTAGCCATTACTGTGAGAAGGAGAAGGAAAAGGGAAAGCAAACAGATGTCTACCAGAGGCAGGTCAGGGTCTTCTAATCACCCATTTTATACATACAAGATTAAAGATCTGCTTTGAGTTTTGATTAAGAATGCACAGTTAAAAGATTAAATACCAGCAAGCCAAATTAAAGAGGTTTAAGTCAAATCTCAGAACTCATCAAAGTACCAAATTTTTAAGCTGTCTTTACAACACAGGATTAGTGCAAAGCTTCCCTGAACCCTGATTTGATGTCCTTCAGTCAGCAATGTTATTCCCCCTGCAGTTTTGTGCTCTCAGCATAAAACCAGCTATTGTCTTGTATTTAGAGCTCATCTCACCTAGATCCTTCTTTGACTTTTTCATTTTTTTTATACCCGTGCCCCAGTTAATCTAGAAGCCCTACATCTTTATGTGACCCACAGTTTATACTCCAGCAGCAACGTACTGCTCTACATTATGCACTGTCACGAAATGCATTAAAGCTTAGTAAATGTGGCTGGTTTAGAAAAAAGGTCATAGTCACTTGGATAATTATAGACTATTCCTATGAGTCCAGAAAAGTAAATATGTCCCACTTCTTTTGTATATTTAAGCCGACTGATTCCAAAGATTCAGGAAGAAAGAAAACGAGTAACTAAAATGAGATGAGGCTAATGTGGTTGTCACCATCATGTGTCTGAAAATGAGTTTTAAAAGTCAATAATTGATGTTCACATCTTTTTGGAACCGTGAATCATTTTAGCTGAAAGTAGTAAAAACCTGGAAAAGGGAGGGCGGAAATCTGGAGAGTGATTATATCCAGGAATCTGATAATGTAAATAACTGCTTGGGCAATAAATTTTACTAACTGTCATAAATATTATTTAAAGCTCACGCGTAAAGCATTAAAATAAATCTTCCCCTGGTCTTTAGTGTAATAAATTGGGTTCTTTCCACTTTTTATTTATAGAATTTGGGATGTCTCAGCTACATTAAGATTATGATTTCCAGGATTGTAGCCACAAAAGTTAATTTAATAGTGTTACTAAATGCTGTACTAATTAAAGCTTTAATTTGAAGTATTCCCCCTTTTAAGATAGTGTGCCAAGTGATCTGTTGCAAAATTTTCATCGTAAGACTTGCAATGTTTTGTAAGAGCTAAGAAAAACAATGCAGCTTTTTGAACTCATATTTTAACTTTCCTATATATACTGTGCGGAATACCTTATCCAAAACATCAAAGTTTCATGCTAGATTACATCCTTTTTTTTAAAAAAAAAGAAAAAGCAAATAAAATTTACATTCTTTATTGAAACATAATGTCTTCATTTGTTTATTAATAAAGACTCTTTCCTGACTGGTCTGTATTTTGTGATCTTTTCTGAGTCTGTTGCCTTTATTAAGGGACATTGAAAAGTGCTGCTGTATGAGTTACGTGAATATACTATACTGTTGTCAATACTTAGTAAGTTTCAGAAATAGTCTTCAGGATGGTGGAAGAAAAGGGATAAATTTCTGGGCTTTGAAAACAGTTACATTTTTTTCTTTGTAATAATTTTCCACCATCTTTTTAGAAACTGCCTACTGATCTCGTTTGTTTCGAACACACTGCGTACAGCCTTCAAATGCTTTCATTCAGTAAATAAAATTCAAATTAGCTAGGTTTTCTGAAAGAACTTAATATGTGTCTTTTGTGTAAAGATGGGGGAAATGAATGCAGAAGCACAAGGAGAGGAATCATGAAGGAGGAAAAACAATGGTTGTTTGCACATTTATGGGCATCCTGCTCCAAAAGACTTTAAGTTATTTTATATCTGAAATTCCATTGTTCATGGTTTCACTTACTGGTATTCAAGTTGCAGACAGACATGGAAATGGGAGGATGCAATTTCCAACCTGCAGCAATCATGGCAGGTAAGGTATTTACAACTCCATCTCCTGAAAACAATATTGGCAAATTCATCTCAGGAGTAAACCTGTGACGATTGGGCAGAGTTTGGGTAAATTTATTTATGTGTTGGTAAAGCTGGGATGCAGCTGACTCCTTCCATTTGTGCTCGCATTTTTTGTCTCTGTTTACCTCCTAAATTCTCCTGTCTATCCATTTTCAGATATTGGGATCAGAACTGCATACCTTGTTTAAGATGTGTATTTATGTATTGGTAAAGAATGTTTTCTGTTTTATGCTCTGCTCCTGATCTTTTCTAACCTTGTGCTTATTGTTTGACCACCACTGAGCACAGATCTGTTTCCAAAAACCTACTCAATATGGGTCTGACTTTTTTTTCCTTAGTGATACACAGCTAGTTTAGAGATCATTAGTGTGTATGGTTGATTAAGGTTGTTTTTCCCCATATGCATCATGGTGCTCTAACAACATTGAATTTAACCTATCTATTTCACAATCCAGCTGCTCAGTCTCCTTCTGCAACTCTTTATAGTCCATTTCATCTTTTTACTGTGCTGAATTATTATCATCAGCAATCCTTATCCTATGGTTCACTTTCTTTTCCAGACAATTTATGAACATGTTGAACACAGAAGTGGCTCCTCTCTCACCTTTAAAGGGACCCATGTGGTAATTTCCTTTATGGCAAAGGCTAATAATTTATTCTTGCCTTTTGTTTCCTATCTCTTAACCTGATATTAATCTGTAAGAGGACCTATTTGTTACAGAGACCTTTGTTCAGGTAGTGTCACACAAGCCCATTTTGGAAAACCAGATATAGTTCACTCATAGCCACATGCTTTGCAACCCATTTGAGGAACTCTGAGAGGTTTTTAAACTTCCCTTCTCTGGTCATACTGCTCCTTATCATCATCTTCTAGTTCTTCCCTTGTTATAATCTCAACCAATCTAATTGCTACAGGCAGCAGAATTACTAAACTGCAGCTCCATACATCTTCCCATAGCTCTTTTCAGGGGTTGTCATCACTTTCCTTTTCTCTGATGCTCATGTGATAGGAAACTCACCACACTTAATTACTTCAAGAATTAATAGTTGAGATCCTTAAGATCTGATCAAAACTTCTCTTTTTGTCATGAATTTTTACTATCTGTTTTACCTATTTATCCTACAGCTCTTCTACTGACTTCTCTATTTAGCAAAACTTCTACGGCTAGAAGCTGAAGCGGGGAACTCCACTGTTCCCTGTGGTGAAAATAGATGTAAAGGCTTGATCTAGCATTTTTCTCTGGCTTTAACTTCCTAGCTGGTTAAACTACTGGCAAGATCTGAATCACACCGCTATTTGGATTAGGTTCTGCCTGTTACCAGCAACATGTATTCATGCTGCCATGGGGAGTGCTGAAGAAATACCTGTGTGCCTTGCTCGCAGACCAACAGCTGGACTCCTAGCACATTGGCCTGCTGAAACGAACATTGCCTTCTAAAAGGGGTGTTCACAGCCTGGGGTAGTTTTTTGGCCATCATTTTCTGTTTATGCTTCAGGTGGTTGCTGGAAGGCACTGAGAAAGTTGCAGGATTTATGCCGTGGCATCAGTGAAACCAGCATTCCCACAGTTTTACTGAGAGGATGTAATAATATCAGAATTTGCTATGGTTTCCAAAAAAGGTGTAGGACACTGGCTGTTTCTTTGCACCTTTTCTTCTTTTGTATGCATGGAAAAATCAGTGATTAGTAATGATAACAGGAAGTGGAATAATCTATGGAAAGTGATCTGACTGTCTTGATCCATCCTTTCTCAGCTGAGGAACCACAATTCAGAACAAGCAAGACCTTCTGAGATGATCCTGTATTTCTGATATAGAATCTTTACTGTATAGATGAATAGAGACTGAAGAATTCTGCAGTGTCTTCAGACAGCAGAGTCACTGGATGTCTCTGCTTACCTGTATTGACTGTCCTTGAACAATCAATGTCACTGCTGTGACTTGGCCTGCCCTGTTGCAGCTCCACTCCAACCCCACTTCTTGGATCTTTTTGTCTCACCCTAACCCTAATTCTAGCCCTAACTGCAGCCCTAACCCTAACCCTACTTTCTGGCTCAGGCTAGGACTAAGACCCCACCTGTGGCCCACACTACAAATGTCCTTTCAGCACCCCTGTGACCAGGCAATCAATTTATCATTTGATAATTAAAGTAAATCATTGTGGAGCTCAGAGAAAATAAGCTACAATTAAAAGTTAATTGAGAAAGAATAGCACAAATTGGTTATCTCTGAGCCTCTTTTGTGAGGATCAAAAGTGGGAATGGCTCTGGCATTAGCAATGGGCAAAGAGGTCCTGTGGTGATGTTGCAGAGGTCCTACAGGATCATGACTAGCATGGGGAAGTCAGAAACTGTTCAATGTCTTTTCTATGGGCCATCAAATGAAGCTAGCAGGGGCCAAAATCCAAACAAAGAAGAGGTGGGTCTTCACTTTATGGATGGCTTGGTCTTGCTCAAATTATATGTATAACTGCTAAAATGTTATACAGGCTGAAAGAGAGCATGGCAAAGTGCTTCAAGAGGTAACTCTAGGGAATTTCAGTGTACAACCACATCTAGATTAGGAAGTTTCCTAGCTCCAAGTAGTGGGAGGAAATTTATTGAAAGAATGTCGGGAGAAGAGCCACGTATATTTGTGCACTCTTCTCCCCTGGTATCTGCTTATGGTTGCTGTTAGAGACAGTATATTATATGGACTCTTGGTCTGACCTTGTGTATTTGCTTTTATATTCTTACTGTTTCTGGTGTAGATATGTGTGTAGGAACTTTATCGTGATGTTACTTTCTCATAAGTAAAAATGCTGCTTTGTTTGTTTCAAATGTTGCTAAGGTTAAGGCCAAGACATAACCCTGAGTGGAGTCTTAAGGTGGTTTCGATGCTCAGTCCTGAGGAGTAGCTGAAGGCTCAGTTTCATCTTCAGTATTCTTAAGGAGAAAAAGTGCTGCACTGTGGTCCATGGGCTTCTGTCTGTTTGAAATTAAGAATACATTAAATTAATTATTTTTTTAAGTAGGTTCATAATTAGCATGTCTATTCAGAGATTTATTATAATTTGTATAGCTCTCCTTGCTCATACATCTTGATGCTTTTGATAGTACTTGACATGTTGTTTCGAAATCCATATGTGTGAGCATTATGTGCTACATTGGGTTGTTACAAAACTTCATCTACTATACTGACTATGAAGACACAAAAATTACAGCTTACATTTTTGCAGAATAAACTTGGCCAACGGTTGTCAGAGTCACATACACTCTGCCCAGGTTCTTTTAGATATTCCACACAAAGAGAGTTTTATATCAAATCTACTTATTATCAAATTTTATTACCAAATTTACTTAGTATCAAATTACTCATTATATTGTCTATGCTCTCTTTCAGCCTGTGTAACATTTTAGCACCTATACATAGTATTAAAACAAGACCAAGCCATTCATTAAGTGAAGACCAAGAAACACCAATGTATGGCGGTTTAGTTTAGAAAAGTGATACAGAAATTTACTGAAATCACAACAGAATAATAATATAGCAATTGCAATATACAATTGAATCACAATACAAACCTGATCCCCATTACCAGTCTCTGTACGCTCACTGTCACCGCAGTGGGTGTCCCAGACACCAGCAATGAATATATGGGTTGAAGCCAACTCAAATCATTGCTCTCTTTAAAATTTGCTTTATTACTTGTTCGTTTTTTATGCTTTATGTTGAGCTGAGCCATGTATGCACTCTGTCCCACACTGGACTGGCTGATTGAAGAAGTCATTGCTCTTCATTAAGAGTGCCTGCGTTGTCCCAGGGAGTCTAATGACTCACTAGTGCAGTTGTCTTATCTAAAACCAAGGTTGTCCTCCTGTATCCCTGGTGTTGAGGTAAATGTAGCCTTCTTCATGGTGCATTATTCCCTGAGCTAATTGTTATATTTTGAGGTGGATTTTTTTGTTTGTTTTGGTTTTCTTTTCCCCTTTTCCTCTGAGCTCTCCTCCACTGTGGGGTCAGTCACAGCGGGCCAGATGAATGATGACAGAAAAGACTTTTGAGTTCTTTTTTCTGAAAGTGCAGCTTACAGGCATAGTTCTTATTAGTATATTCTTAATGTTAGAAAAACATATTAGAATTAAGCTTTTTGTTATATTAAATTATTTTAATAATTGCACAATACATACAATTCAGCTGTAGCATTGTGCTAGTTCTTTCAAATGCATTAGAGCCCTCAATCTTGTTGGGCACGAGAGGTCTCGTACTAACTCCTTTTCAAAAGACTACCAGTTAATCTGTATTCTGAATACAGCACCCACCATGTTGCACTTGCTCACTACTTTCAGAGGTACATCATGTGCTATGGACCACAAAATACTAGCATGAATTAAAAGTCCTAGTTATTGAGTATTTTTCTTTCCCATAAAAGCAGTGGCACAGCTTCACTAGGAGGAACAAAGCATAAAAACCTTTTATTTTTCTTAGGAAAAAAAAACCAAAAAAACAGGATGAAGCAGCTTTTTGATAGTTATTATGTCTTTGGGAAGAGGAGTCTTCCTTAACTGGAAGCAGAGTGTTTAGTATTTGAGCCTGGATAGACACTTTTAGGTAACTGAGTGCATAACTATTAATTGAAGGAGTTATGCATAAAAGCATATCTTTTATATATATTGTCTTATAAATGTGACTCCATTTAGGTTTTGTTTATGAGAGATCTAGGGAGTTCAAAATATGGCAGTACAAACAAGAAATACACACTTGCAATAAATCCTTGAGCATTTTGAGGTATATACTATGAATTTTATGAGGAGCTTGACATTTTCCTTCTGCCCAGCAACAGTTTGTTACAGCCTTTACCACAGAAAGACTGTCAGTAGGAGGTTATCAGATGCTAGAAGTGCTATTGCTGGAAGATGTCATGTGCAGATACTGCTTACATTTCTTCCCTTTATCTATGTTTTCCTCCTCTGCTCACCCTAGGGGAAGATAGAAAATGGATTAGAATTGATTGAGCTAATGAGTTTTGGAAAAAGTGCTGAAATATACCTTTCCCATAAACCCGCAAATGAAATGCATTCTGGCTACAGTCTAACAGGGGATTCTGAAGGTAAAAATGTTCAGATGCAATATTTTTCTTTAATTAGCACAGAAGAAATATCTTGTATCTCATCTGTGGCACCTTTCATTTTGAAAGCTAAGAACTTCTTACAAGTATTAACGACTGAAGCAGCAAAGTTTAAATAGTCACTTCAGAGTGACTATTCATCTTTTCTAGAGGGAGTGTGTGAGGCACCCAAAACTCACAACCCTTGCTTCCATGCAGGAGCATTTGGCAAAGGTAGGATTATGATCTAGGTCCCTTGTCACTCAGAGCTACCATCTCCGGTTTCCAGCTAATGTTTTCATCTTTAAAGCTTGGACTGATTCACTGGGCATCTGTGCTGAAAACCTCTCTAAGTCTGGTGCCCAGCAGTGTCCCAGCCCAACTTCATCCTTGCAGAAGATTCCAAGACCCAACTGAGCAAAGCCCTGAGCAGCCTTGTGTGATCCAGAACTGGCTTTGCTTTGGTTGGGAAGTAGGACCAGGGTCCTCCCAGATTTTTCCTGCCTTCCAAGTCATCCGTGATGTTCCAAGAGCTCTGCTGAGCTCTGGGGCTGGCAATGGAGGCCATCACTCTGCCTGCCAGCGGTGGGTGCAGAGCTGCCTGGGTGCCATGGGCACAAGATGTCAGTCTCTGCTTTCCCTTCTGCTGCTGTCCTCTCTGCCTGAATTGGAAGCAAAGTCGAAAAAACAGATGAGGTGACTGCTAAGGTTTCTTGTCTCAGGTACAGTTGTCCTACAATGGATAGGCATAGTTCAGTGCAGGGAACCCGAACTGATATTTCAGCACTGGGCTACATTTACCATCTGTTCCTATTTATTGGTCTATAAAAGGCTGATAAATCATACTTGCTTACTTTAGGAATGAGTTATTATGAATTTGCTATATCATGTATCTTTAATGTGTTATTTAAAAGGAAGGGCAGAGATGAGCTCAGAATAAATGCAGACTAGGAGTGGTTTTTCCATCCCAGAAATATCTGTGTTTCTGGATGCTTTTACACTCCTATATCAGACCTGGATGAAGCTGAAAAAAGAGTTACCTGGCTTAGCATTCCCCTTAGCATTGGATCTCTCATGGTGCCATCTCAAATCCTGCTGGGAAGGGACCCCTATAGGAAGGTCAGTGCCAAAGCCTGAATCCATTAGACTACAGGTTTATGCCACCCATATACCCTATCAGTGCAGGGGCTCCAGACTGTGGCTCATCCACAGATATGTGCTGAGCCCCTCAGAAAAGAGACCTTGCTGTCTGCATGCCAGGAGAGCTGGAAGTTGAACAGGAGTCCCAGGCAGCAGCCCCCTACCAGTACCTGGGAATGGGTTTGAATGTGAATTTAAATTGAGCATTCCTGGTTGATACTGAGCACTGCATCTCCCTTTTCAGGTAAAAATGGCACATTGGACAAGAAAGCCCACCCTGCAGTGTTTGGAAGAGACAGAAATGGGAGAAATTCAGTGGAAAGCCCAATAGATACATCCATTTTATCTTCTCTTAAAATTACAGATATTACAAATCTCTGTCTGGCACCACTGATGACTGATCAATTAGCTGAGGCTGTACCCTGGAATGCTGACCTTGTTTGCTATTTATTTGCAGTACTTGGAACACTGACTTCAGAGGCTTGTATTTTTGACTCACTGAATTTGTAGCCATATTGCAAGTCTCTTCATGTTTTTACAGTTAAACTAAATGACTATTATTTCCTCCTCCTCTTCCCTCCCCCACCCGACTGTTGTTGTTAATTAATGATAATGTGCTGCTCTTCAGTGGGTGTTTGTTTGTAGCTACATAAATGTCAGTAACATGCTGTAGTGGCAAGTCCTTTAGCTGGGATTAGTCAAGTTCTTCTTATTACTGCTACATTTGTAAATAAGAAAAGCTGCCTTAAAAACCTATTTTTTAATGACTTTTCTTAAAATTTTAACTATTATTTTAAGAGAAATATGCAGTTCAAATTGGAAGTGAAACTTTAATCCCAAACTGAAACCATACATGATGGGAAGAGAAGATTATGTGAATTTCTCATGATATTTTATCAAGAGGTTTAGCTCCCTGAAAATTCAGATCACACCTGCATTTTTCAGCTTTTTGTTTTCTGTCTTTTCCTTTCTTCTTAAGCCTCTGAGAAAACATACGCAAAGTAAGTTCACGACCAGCAAAATACAAGGAACACAGATGCAGAGTTATCACTTTGATTTCCAATGCTTGTGTTCAGGTCCTTCAAGGTATGTGTAATATCCTGAATAACAAAGACTTAACTTGACAAAAGTGCCACTGGAGTGCATTTAAAGCTGGTCTCTAAATGTTTTGTAATAATTTCTCCAAAATCATCTTGATTTTAATACAATTCCATGTAAGAAATACCTGATTTCGATTTGCATGTGTGGAATGTATAGTTAATATATAATTGGGGTACAAGATAGCCCAATATCTGCCCTTTCTTGGTCAGAAGAAGTACAATGAACAGGTTTGCAGTTTTCTCCCCTCCCTAAATTGTACAGAGCTGGGACACAAATCCTGGGGGTACAGCTCAGTGCAGTGCCTAGAATAAAGATACTCCTGCTTAAAGGGGGAAAAAAAATACAGAAAGAAATAAGAAAAGGAAAAGGAAGAAAAGAATAAAAAAAGAGTGAGAGTCAGTGAGGAAACTTGAAAACCTCAGCAAAGATGGAATAGGATTATAATGGTCTAGGACACTCCACTATGTTTTCCCCAACAGTAAATCAATAGACTTTCCTTTTCAGGCTGCCTAAACTGCTGCTGGCAGTCTTGTCGGATCACACATCCTTAATCCTGCCTCCTGTGGGCTCCAACAGCTGCTTAAGGACAGGTTGAGAGTACAGTCCTAGCCTGAACACACCTCCAGACACAGTGCATTCAAAAGTGTAAATCCAAAGCTACATCAATTTACGCACGATAATGGCAACGCATTTTTGCCCCGCTGGACAGTTAGGATGCTGGTGTGAGCACCAGTGGATGGGACCTGGCTCCTACAAGGACATGGCTCTGCAGAGGTGCTGGCTGGGAGGTCTCTGCCCAAGCCTGGGCTGCCCTCCACCTCGGATGTGCATCTGGTGTGCATCCCAGAGCATTGTCAGGACAGGGATGGAGTTGGAAACATCTCAGATCCTGTGATATATTGCTGGGGTTAGTAGTTAGGACAAGTCAAGGATGAAACATCTCCAAGTATAGGGCTTTGACATGCTACTTTTTTGCTAACTTCTTAAAGCCCTGAATTTTCAAGGGTGGGTTTGTTCCTCTTAGGAACGAAGGCAATAGCTGTGTCTGTTTATAAGCTTGCAGTCTGTTTTAGTGTTGGCTTTTTTTCTATTTGACTTGACTTGGCAGGGCTGAAGAACTGAGGAATATGGGCACCAAAATAAATTTGTCTGAATAAGACATTCCTAATTGTGCTGTAATGCTTATCTAGACATCCTATGTCATGAAAGAGCATTTCTACATTGCTGAATGGCCACAGTGGAGCAACCTGTAGCTGTCAAAGTGCTATGTGACCAGGCTGCTTGGAAACTAGCACAGGGACCTCACTGTTCTGTACTAAATTATAGTCTAACATAGCTTCTGTATTCCTAAATGACTGCTAAATTTTGTGGATATTTTGTATTTCACTTAAACATACCACTCTTCTGCTAGCTGTAGACTAAATCTGGGAGATGTATTGCCTGCACTGTCTTAGTTGGGACCCTATGCTGAGACTGGATAAGTACCTCTGGATGGCATTCCTTCCCTCCAGCGTATCAGCCGAACCACACA
>JANHGB010010800.1:0-23284 GCA_026283785.1 Coracopsis vasa
ACTAAACTGTTCTTATCTCAACCTGTGGGAGTTGTATTCTTTTCGATTCTCCTCTCCATCCCTCCGGGAGCTTGGGGGGGAACTAAGTGGGAGGGAGTGAGAGAGAGACTGTGTGGATGGGCTTAAACCACGACATCTGTTCATTCAGAGCTTTGCACACACAGAGGTCTCACTGCACGCAGGTTGAGAAGTTTGTGTTTCACCTAGTAGCACTCTCAGCCTCACCAATAATCCCTCATGCACTGCAGCTGGAAAAGGCACTAAAGCCTTAATGATCAGCTGGTCCTTTGAGGATGTCCACAATTAACAAGTCCTTCACAGCAGTATTCAATAACATTTTGGCATGGAGACAGGAATCTTTTCTAATGATGCCAACCATATGTTCCAGTTAGCTACTCTATTTCTTATCTATCAATATGTATTAGTAGTATTAACAGTGAGAAAAATTTTCTTTCCAGTGCAAGTATAACTTTAGATGGGCTCATCCTGAATGTTCAGTTCAATTTCATTAGCAAACACTAAGTTTATAATTTTATACAGAAGTATGATGCAAATAGAATGTTTCAGCATCCTTCTACTACGCAGTTCATCCAAATGGACAATCACATACAATAATCTCAGAAACATTCTTTCAAATGTTAGATCAAAGCAAACACTATTTTTAAAAAACACACACACAATTATTTTTTAAAAGTTTTGCTGTTCTTTTGTCTTTTTTTCTACACTTTCTACTTTCAGGTAAAGGCACATTGTATCACTACCAGTAAAATCTGAAATTATTAATTATTGTGAAAAGGTTATTCATATTCACTAAAAACAACCCAAACCAAATATGAAAAGAGGCATTTCCATGCCTTGACAATTTCACAGAATCATAGAATGGTTTGGGTTGGAAAGGACCTTAAGATCATTCAGTCCCAACCCCCTGCCATGTGCATGGGGCTGGAACACCTCACACTAGAACATGTCACCCAAGGCTCTGTCCAACCTGGCCTTGAACACTGCCAGGGATGGAGCATTCACAACTTCCTCGTGCAACCCATTCCAGTGCCCTCACCAGCCTCACAGTAAAGAGCTTCTTCCTTATATTTAACCTGAACTTCCCCTGTTTAAGTTTGAACCCATTACCCCTTGTCCTACCACTACAGTCCCTGATGAAGAGTCCCTCCCCGGCATCCTTATAGCGCCCTTCAGATACTGGAAGCTGCTCTGAGGTCTCCACGCAGCCTTCTCTTCTCCAGGCTGAACAGCCCCGACTTTCTCAGCCTGTCTTCATACGGGAGGTGCTCCAGTCCCCTGAGCATCCTGTGAATATTGTACTTTTCCTTTACATGGGTTCTCAGTCAACCAGATAAAGTTAAAGCTTCCTTTATCTCAGTGGTGCACTGTAAACATTGCTTAAGTAAGTGAAGAGCTGGAAGTATTTAATTATTGTAATAATATGAGGCCATTATATCCCATTGATTGTAGGTAATTGGCTCAAGGGAATGCACTGTATAAGCAACTGAAGTACTTTTCGGATACTAATTATTGCCACATCATTCGCATTTAAAGGTAAGGAAATTAAGGCATGAATAAGTAAGCACGGGGGCTTTCAAACACAACAAATCCCTGTTTAGATACTGAAATCCATACTGAAAATTTCCAATTAATTGCGATGTTTTGCCCTTTGCAAGCTTGCTGGAAATCTTATGGAAAAATACAGATATGAATAGATATGAAATACCTATTCAAAAGATCTGAATGAGGCCTTTTGGTTTGGCTAAGTCATCCTCACCTTGAGCTTTTGATCAATTCTGTTAGTGCAGAACTGAGGATTAATACATCTTGTGCCTAGGTGATTTAAGGGCAAATGTTGGAAAGTGAACCCAGGGCACCAGCCAAGTGGCTTGCTCCCTGCTGTGCTGCAAGCTGCTGAGGTGAGACCTGGGAATTCCAGATTCAGCCTCTCAGATCTCCTTCCCTTCCCTCTTTCAGTCTCCAGTAGCAGCAAGTCACACTTCTGGTCCAGCACAGCGATGCCACAGGCGGAAATGCCAAAAGGCAGCTGAGGTAGCAAGGAGGAACATGGGCTCCTCTCCAATGTGCACAAATATGTAACATCTCGCTAATGCATTTAAATTAATGCTCTTGTAGCTTCCTGGTGAGAACAAAAATATCCTGTGGTGCGGGCACTTTCCCTTTTAGTGATGCCTCCAAAGAATGAGCTCTTGACAGCCTGAAAGAATTAAGTGTCTTTTCAAGCAGAAAGGTCAGCTACAGGAGAGGGAGCTGCACTGAGAATACCTTTAAACTGCTCCGTCACTTACCTCCATGATGAATTGCTGGGAGCTCTTTCACCAAGGCTGGATATATTTAGACTATCTCTGATGGATCATTCTTTTAAGGGCAGATTGATTGGGCCAAGGTATGAGCAGATCAGCTGTAATTTAGCCTGAAAGTAGATAGTGATCTGGCAAAATGGATCCTCACCTGCAACTCTTCCCCTTAGCTCTTTTTCCTGTAGTAAATTTGTTCTGAAATCTGGCCTCTCTGCTGAACTCTGCTACATTCACAAGTGCTACCAGGACTCAAAGGAACAAGAAAATGCCCAGGAAGACATTTTAACACATTTAAATCTCCTAAATTGGGGTTGGAATTAGATGATCTTAAGGTTCTTTCCAATCCTAACTTTTCTGTAATTCTATGAAATTGGTGGGATTCAAATATAGTCTGCAAGAGTCTGCTGAACTGGACCTGCAGCATGCTCATCTGCAAGCAATAGCAAAGTCTTGGGATGGGCTTTGGTCCCTGCACTGTTCAAAGCCTCTGCCCTGCAAGTGAATGTAATTTCCAAGACCCTACATTATGGAATTAAGAGAAAGTGGTCCTTTCCAAAGCAACCTGAAAGCATATTCCTCCAAATGGACTAAGCCTATTTCTTTTTAACCTGCTTTTTTATCTCATTAAATTGGAAAAGTGGGTTTGCAGTGTTCTTCTGAAACTACAGAAAGGTGCCTGACCCCTGCTCCAGGAATTGCACCCACTGGGTTCACACATCTGGAATGGTAAATCCCCGTGGCAGAAAAGAGGCCATCAGATCCAGCAGGCTCTTAACTTGTCTTGCGTGTTTTGCAACCAAGAAAAGGATGTCTTTTTACCTTAATAAAGCAATGATCAGCTTAGGTGGCCAAAACCTATGGATTCAGAAGTCAGAAGTCATTTCTTTGTAGGCAGAATTTAGCTTGCTTATGCACTAGGGAGGAAATCACAGCACCCTGAACTGAAGATGCTCAAGCAACACCCCTCAGTCATCATCAGTCTTTGGTGAGTGGGATTTTGGGTATCTGAGGCTGTTAAGATGGAGCAACCACGTTGTTTTACACTGCAAGCATAGGAAGAAAGAGATGCTGCATAGGAAAGGAACAAAAATGGGGTTTTGGCTGCTGTGAAGTTGCTGACTGCAGTGTTACTGAATACAGCAACACTGAAAAAGTAGTGATGCAAATTCAACTCCACTAAAAACCCCACACAACTTCAACAGCACTGCAAGCAATCTCAAGGCTTTGCAAGGACAATGGGAGTGATTTGTCTGTTCAAAATGACGCATTTTGGCTTTGGCCAGATTTCTAATTTTATTACTACTGGGTTGAACCTCTGGAAGAGAGCTTTGAACTGGTCAAACATATACTTCAAACAGACCTTAAAATGGAAATTTTTGACTCTAAGCTTCTGCAAAATGGGTAAAACCCCTCCATTCACCCTTTTCATCACTTTCCTGTTAAAGCGTTTTTAGTTTGACCAACAAACATTTTCCCCTCAGCTCAGCTTGAAGCCCCATCATGGACTCAGGAGGCTGAATCCATTCTTCTCACAATGCTTTTGTTCTTCTAGCTTGCTAGAAACGTCCACCAAGCACTTCAGCATCCGGATTAATAATGAACGTGGTTATCACAAATGATCTGCCTGACACAGAGGATGAAGCTGGAATTAAGTTTGAGTGCTCTTCAGTCTGGCTTCAGTCCCTTAGTAAGCAATGTCCAGCCACAGTCAAAGCAGAAGCATCTGCTATGAAAATGAGATGGGACAGCTGAAAGAACAGACAAATATGCAAGGAAGAAAGATTTTGTTTTTCATTAAAAAGCCATGGAATAAAACTGATGTTGGGAGCCCAGGGCACTGTGACATCCTCTTCAAAAGGTGAAGCTTTACAGCACGTAGCGCGATTTCAGGCTGTCTGAAGATGCAGACAGGCATGGGGATATGTGGCCTTGCTACTGAACCACAGTTTAAAGGGCATCAAATCTGCCCAGTTTACAGGCTCCGTGGAGCAGCAAGTAGACATTTGACTGACTGGGAACAGTGGTCCCTGCCACTCAGTGATGCTGCCCTGGCCAGCCATGCGTGTCTGCAGTGTCCACCCTGAGGAGAAAGCAGCGCCCTAGTTTAAACCTTCTTGGAGCTGTGAGCATGACGAGCTGCTCAGACTCTGAAACTTGGAATTACTGTTTGCTCATCCTCCTAACAACGTCTACCAAACTTTTCCATTCTGTTGTTTTCATTTTGTTAAACTGAAAAAGAATCATCTTTTGAGCTATTTTTAGTGAACAAAAAGGGATTCGCCTTCTCTTCTAAAATGTACTTCCAAGAAACAGTAATAATAAAGAGCTTAACTTACCTCATACTGATAAAAACCCTTAGTTTCTCTAATAAGTTCATAGCATTGAAAAGAGAGTCTTTCATTTACTGCTGAAGGATATCCATGGATAGCATAAATCCATGGATATCCTTCAGCAATAAATGATGGATATCCTTCAGCGATAAATGAAAGACTCTCTCTTTTCAAGGCCATGAAAAGTTTTCAGGATCACTGTTCTCACCTCTGGGATGTGTCCACTCCTCAGTGAGCCCTGAACTGAATTACTGATGAAATAAAGGACACTAACTTCAGGCACTGAAAGAAACCATCTGGTGGAAATGAGACTAACAGATGTGCTTTCACTGTTGGTACCTCAATCCATGTACTTAAGAACTCCACTGTTATATGCCTCCTTGTTCACCTGCTTATTAATAACCTAGCATTTCTCTTCTTGCAGTGCTGAGGGATCTCATTCATCATGCCAGGCCCTGAGTAGTTCCAGACATTGTAGTCTTAAAGCACTAAAGCCCTATTGCTCCAGTAAACTCTGCAATGGCCTTGGAAGAAAGTGAAGCTCAGGACCAAGTCCTAAGGAACAAACAACTGCTCCCTGAATGGGACATGGAGCAACATTGATCACAGGCACACAGGGAATAAGTAATGGCAGGAAGAGAAAGCAAAATCTTTTAAGTGCTACACCTACGTATTAATTGCCAAATTAACTCTCCTGAACGTATTGAGAGCACATTGTTTTCCTTCCTGCTGTGTCTCCTAAACACACTGTCTCTGAATACAGTTGCTTTGGATTTTCCATTATGTACTAAAGCTAAGCTAAGGAACTATTTAAGAATCACATCCATACTCCTGCTGGACTGGTATCCTGGACTCCCCCAGACCCACATTTGCAATGTTCTGTGCTTGATGGACAGGCAGAGAGTTTCTCTAAAGCACAGCCTTGTGAGCTTGTTATTGTGGCTACTTCCTTATCAGCCCTTTTAAGAACAGCAAAGGTAACAACAATAGAAACAAGGTGGTCTGATAGTGCAGGGTCCCACATCATTCAAGGTGGGAGGTATGGACATTTGCTGTCCAGAAATGTGGAATAAATACTCAATTTGGCAGATTTTCAGAGCATCCCTAAGCTGGGATCTCAGAACATCACCAGGCTCACTAAGCTGTAAAAACTGTGCTCTACGTGGGAGCTGCAACAAGGATATAGCCTTGCAGTTTCTTGCCTGAAGCTGACTTCGGTGCTGTGCAGGTTCATCAATTTGTGCAATAAAGTACAGTTTTCTCCAATCAGTGATAATCCATTTCTCTTACTGAAAACCAGCACAGCGAAGGTGCAAGTTATGAAATAGAAAGGCAACATTTGAGAACAGAAACCATAGATTTGGGAGCATCATTCAAAGGGAACGTGTGTATGAGGGCAGATCTGTTCAGCTGCAAACCAAGTGGAGAAAACTTGTGAGGTCCTGGCTTTCTCCTTACTGCTATTTTCATCATGAAGAGACTGCATGGGCTGAAGAGCTGTGCCTGTCTGCGCAGAAGAACATTTGCCCTGAGAGAAGCCATCGGAAAACTGGGGTATGTGTGCACTGCTGGTCTTTTACAGCTGCAGTGTTCAGAAAGCCTTCGAGGAGTTCCATCCCAGAGACTGCTTCTGATTAGAGAAGAAAGTTGGCAACGGGTTTTCTGTCATCTTAGAGACAACTGGGCAAGGAAAGGGAGGCTGGAAATAAATAGATTTTCACTTCTACATTTTTGAAGACAGAAGTTGTCCAAACATAGCACAATTTCTTTCTGTGCTTGGGAAGGTGATAAGTGGCATCCTTGGAAGAGTGGAGTGGAATCTTTCTGCTACCAAAGACAGTGGACAGCAACTTTGTCCATAGGATCATTGCCAGCCCACAGGATCTTTCACAGGATGTTCTCTTCTCAAGGGCTGAATGTAAAATAGGGATGGAATAGCTTTGCAAACCAGAGCTGAATTCCACAACAGAAAGGACTGATAGCTGTGAGTCATAGTGCGGTTCTGGGTTAAATTCATTGAAATTCAATTACATGTCAGTTACTTCAATCAATCCTTTCTGTAGCTGGGTCTTCAGGAGCCAGAAATTAAATAATACTTAATTGTGGAGGCTTCAGTCTTGGAGATACTCAAAAGACAGCTAGGCATGGTCATGGGCACCTGGAGCTGGGGGATTGTACCAGATGACCTCCAGAGGTCCTGTCCAACCTGATTCAGTCTGCAATTATGTGATTCTGTGAATCTATGAATATCTGAAGACTGCTTCTTATCCATCAGAGAGAGCTCCAACTGCAGTTATAAGGACTCTAGGGGAATAGGACTATTGAGTGTTGTAAAGCAGACTCTACCATGATGGGTTGACAGCCAACACTACCATTTCAGGTTGTGTGGTGCTTTGTACAACCAGTTATGGAAGTTGTGCTGGTGTTCAATCATCCTCTATTTTACCAACAGTGATGGAGCCCATGTCATGGAGAAACAGAACTTTGGCACACAAGACACTCAAAGCAAAGCCCTCTCTTGTCCTGCTCAACTAGAAGTGACTTGACTGGGAAATTTGAAACAGATCAGTTTATAGCTATTATAAACTGGTATTCAAAGGTTTCTTCTATATGTAGCCAGCATTCCCCCTTGTTTTCTACCTCAAATCATATCATGTGGCCATTCTTATTCCGTGTAAAATAAATATTTGCAGAAAATATCCCAAAGAGATATTGTTTTGCTAAGCCAGGCTGCTTCCTTTTTAAAAAGTAGGTAGCATAAAGGAAAGCAGCAGGTAAGTTAAGTTCCCTGCAAGACACATCATTGCAAACATGGCCTCTTCAGGCCTGAAAGCAAAGACGGAATTGGATGGAAGCCCTTTGCAAAAGCGGTCACAGGCTGGACCTCCTAGTAACTCTATAGTGACCTTGTTTGTTGTTGAATCCATAGCATGACCAGATTTCCTGTACTGACATTTCAAGTCATTATTCTGATGTTAAGGGAAAATATCAAATTGATAGACTCACTTTAATGGGAGAGACTATGTTATATTAGACACAACCTGGAAACTTAAAAATTATCTGAAAAGAAACGGAAAAGTTGTTTCAATCAGTAGTGGTTCCACTCATATTCCTCAGCATTGCCAGCAAGAAAGAGTTCAAATGTCAGGATTTTGGGTTGATCCCTTGATGTCTCAATACCTGGAAGTGAGAGTCTCACCTCACTCTCATTCAGTTAGGAAGTGAGAAGTTCCATCTAGCTCACGTAAAGTTGTACATCATGAGATTACATGAGAGAAAGCAGAAGACCCATGAAGACCCATCTTTATTTGCTTGCATTCCTCCCCTGAAGAATCGTGTTATTTTTTCAGGCAGCCCTTGGACTTTTAATGTTACATTTCTGCCCTGCCTTGTGTGCAAAAGGAGCATGCCCAAAACTGAATCCTGATGAGGCAGATCCAACAACCTGAGAAGGTTAAGGATGTGGATTGAGGAATAAAGAAGTTTAGGATGAATACTTTTTCAAGAAACTCAAGGACTAGGGTGGTCAGAGCTCATCAGAGTCCAGGGTCTGGAGTTGCTGATACAATACATGAACCTCGCTGGGTGAAATCCCTCCTATCTCAAAGACAAGGACTGTGCAAAATGATAAGGCAAGATTATAGATGCACACATGCTTTCTGCACTGTGCCATGGATTCAGTAAGGTGAGCATGAGTGAATTATGGATGGTCTTTTGATTGGTTTGCAACGATCTTTTAATGGCATTGAGACAGTGTGAAGTTACAGTGTATTGATTTTCTTTTGTCCATGCTGTAATTTGTAGTGGTGGAGATTTATTTTCCTCTTTATGTATGTTTTCCATGCAGCTAGTAGGCAGTGAGGCCAATGGCAGCTGGCAGTTGGTCTCCCATTTCTATGGATGGCACAGGGAGATGCTCATAGGATCATGGAGTGCCAGGGGACTCAATCTTTAGGGGGAGCAGAGCTGGCATGGGTGACATCTATGGACTCATTTCCACCACTGACAAGCAGTGATATTGTCTGCTGCAGTTGCAATCCAGGGAACATTTGACCTGTCAGCTCTCAGACCAGGGGACCCATCCTGGTAAGTCTTTCCCTTTGTCCTGTGTTCACGACAACCCTAAGCGAGCACTGTTTCTATGAAGGTATTTTACAGTTGGTGTTTTATTTTGGGTTTAAAAACTCGTAATGAATTTTGCTCACTTTGGGACCAACAGCACCAGCCCCACAGTTATTCTCACCCTGAAGAGGAGCTACTGTACGCTCTGGTTTCCAGCTGCATTTTGTCATTGCAGAGAACAGGAAAGCAGCTTGAGGCAGCAGCTACTTTTCATCAGGCTCATCTGCAGTCTAGGGAAGGAAGAGCTGGCTGTCATAACTATCTTTTATTTTCCTGCTCAGCTTTGAGATTTCATGGGCATCTCCACCCCTCTTTCATCAGCAGATTTAAGGAGCAGACACTGATTTCAGTCTACCCAAAAAGACTCTTGTGTGCCCTTCTGCCTTGCCTGGTTTCATGCGGTTCATGCAAAGATCTGGAAGCCATTTTGATCACTTTGACCATCTGCACATCACAGATCGTAGCTTCAAGCTAAAGTAGGCCATAGCTTTTCAAAGTAAAGATCAAACCTGCAACTCTGACTTAAGACCAGGTCTGAGAGTATTTCATGCTTCACTAGGCTGTTCCGCTGCTTGACTGTCAGGCTTCATTTTGTGTTAGTTTAGCAGGTAGAAGCAACAGCCACAGCTTAGATTCCCTCAGTGTTAAACCCTAAGAAAGAATGCCTAAAAAAAGGAACTTAACCTGCAACTATAAGGAATAAGGAAAACATGGATGCACAAAGACAGGAAATGCTTGAGCATATCTGTGCTGCTGAACACTCAAGTCATGGTACACAAGATAGGTTGGGTGCATGAACAACACAGCTGTGGCAGCACAATGTCTGGGATAGCAATCCCCTAAATCAGCCCCTCATGAAGCTTCAGGTCTCTGGTACGGCTAGACTGCTCTCACTGCTTGGATTAGCTGGGATATCAGTGTTGCACTCTGAACTTAACACTGTCTCATTGGGCATTCATCAGTAGGTGCTTCCAAACTCTGTGCAGGCACACTGGTAGAGTTTGTGGGCATCCCAGCAGTGGGTTGTTATAACATGACTGGAAGGGGTCATGAGGTAGGTTTGTGTGCAGATGGAGTCCTCCTCAAAGCCTTCAGAGCTTTGGAGGAGAAAGCATGAGAATGTCTGATGGACCTTCGACCAAAGGTTGGGTAGAGGTTGGGGTTAGAGACTGGATAAAAATGGGATTGATCTTGTCACCCTAAATGAGAAATCAGAAGCCTTGAAGCACTGCAAAAGCTTTGCTTGGTAAGATAGAGAAGCCAGCTCTATCCAGGATAGCAAGAGAAGAGCTACAAAATCCAACACCACTTGTGTGCTTACACTAAAACTGAGACCCCTGCTTACTTCTATGGTTATATTTCTTCACCCTTCATGCTCTGGGTCTTGTTATATATAAGACTGCTAGGTCAAGAGGTCCTGAAGCTTCAAACCTTTCATCCCAGGGAATTATCTCTATGGTTCTGCTCTTCAGCACCTTTCTCAAAGCATGTCCTACTGAAGTAGGACATGACACTGTAATGACAGTTTCACTTCCACTATAGACAGTTTACTTTCTGTTCCTGATTCCTAGAGAGCACCCTGACCATATTTTCAGTTAACAAATCTCAATTCCTCTGCCATTGAAGTTCATGAGCAGCCGTTTGTCCATTCTGCTCCTGACTCTTTTTCAGAGTAGCTGGTTTTGTATTTGCAGTTTTCCTTCTTATAAACATGATCCATATATTCTAGCTCAATGTTCATGTGATTCTACTAAAACACATTCTTTGTGTGTTTGTGTGTGGTTTACCAAGCACTTCTGTGCTTAGAATCGAGCTGATCTATGAATAAGCCAAAATAAAGCCATGCTATCTTGACCAACAGATACAATACCTTTCTGGTTTCCTCTGCTTTCAGGCTGTAACCTCTCTGACTGAGCAGTTTTCTCTTTGGCGAGAGCCACCATAACTGAATGGGAGTTGCTTATCACCGGTCCCTCTGCTTGCTCCAATCAGAGCTTGTGACATCCTCCTGGCTGCAAACTCCAGCTCTGCAGAAGCACTTGCTTTTTGATTGCAGAGATCTCCAGTGTCAGCCAAGGAGGTGAACATCAAACCTGGTTGGGTGCTGCCAGCAACACATCGTAAATAATAGTAATGGAGTGTAATTGCTCATCAAGCCAAATCAGAGCCTGGAGTGCTCCATCTGGCCAAACTCTCTTCAACATCAGTGGGACTGTTGCCAGCAGATGAGTGATAGGATTGGGGTCCCACGCAGCAGCACCATCAATGAGGTACTGAAGCATCACTATTAGGGTTTGATTCAGATCCCATGAACGTGATGGGTGTGTTTGCATTGACTTAGAAGATCTTAGCTAACTCCCCTTACGTTACACTGCTTCCCAGCCAGTACAGCTACATCCGCATCATAGTTATCCCAGATGGAGCAGGGAGGAGAATTCCTGTCACTGGGCAATGGGATTTTAAATTTAGAGAGGAGATGGAATCTGTTTCCTGTCCCAGAACCCCACCTTTTGGAGGAGGCAACTGAAAACCCTAGCATGTAAATGGTATTGGAAAGCTGTGTGTCCCTGGTGTAAGGCCTATAAAAGCCAAACAAGCCTGTGTGCACGCCTATCAATCACCTATTGCTATTTGACACCGTTACAACACTTTGCAAGTGAGAATAATTTACTGCCTTTCCCCCCAGACCCTTGAAAGTTATTTACCATCCCCATTGTGGTTTGAACATTTACTGTTGTGGTTCAAAACTGTGATGAATTGGTTAGCTGTAAATTTTCTTTGCTTCCCCCTTCTCCTTCCACCTCTTCCTATGTAATACTGGGATAAAGGTTAAGGCATAGGGTGTTATCTGGAGTAAGTGCTCTATTCTCAGTGCCCCATACATCCTCGCTAATGCTTATAGCTCCCCTGTGGTATCGGGAAGTATCATCGCTATTGTACGAGGTAGAGCAGGAGCTGGAGAGAGATAAATGGCCTAGTTATCAAAACTTCCTAGCCTCCCACAGCCCTCCTTGGGAATACGGCTATAAATGACTTTCAAATGATGCTGATATATGTTAGCTGAGCGGGGAGCGGAACGCTGATAGTGTCATGGAGATCTCGGCAAACCCAGCACCGGCAGCTGATGCTATAGCGGGTGGGTGAGATATTGGGCTGTCTGCTCACATCAAATCCCTTGGGGCTGCCAAGGTTCAAAACCAGATGGTGACTGGGGCATATTAATGCTGGAGCTTGCAGAGCTGAAAGCAGAGGTGGTTTTAATTCTTTGGCAAAGAACCTGCTCAATTTGGACCTCATATGGTCAAACATTGGAGGGGAAACAGCTCTTTTTCCACCCAGCAATGCAGTGACAGAAGTGTCGTTTCTGGGACATCACCGATAGTGACCTATAGTCTGGTCTGAAGCAGTACAGCCTTTGCGGCCCTGTTGTGGGTCCAAAAATCACATCCAGAATCTCCCTTTCCATCTGTTGTCCCTCCTGGTGTGTGAAAGAGGAGAAGGACTGCTCAGATCATAAATCCCTCTGGGAATGGAGTGGGAACAGCTAGAGTAGGTGGCAAATCTGCTTCTCTATGAGTCTGGAAGGGCTCTTGGGTGTCCTGGCATCTCTTCAGGAGATACCAGGAAAATTCCCCCATCTGTAGGAGGAGGAGGACCTCCTATGAAAACAACCAGCAATCTGTAAGGCTTTGTCTTTATTTTAATTATTATTATTTTTAATTTTTATTATTATTTGGCAAGAAAAAAATGGCTCCATCAGACCCTTTGTATCCTCCCAAGGTGTAGCTATGCCAACACTCAGCCCTGCAGGCAGGTTTTTACTCAAAAGCAGTTCGGGGGGGGGGGGGGAATCAACGTTGCAATCAAGAATCAAGTAAGATGAGGAGAGGAATTCCAGAAATTTCTACAGATGTCAGGAGACTAACTGTGGCCAGAGATGAATAAATACTTAGACCCAATCTTTAGCATCAATTGAAAAAACTCAGCAATTGCAGAAACCATCCCCTTTTCTTTGATAGAGATTTTAACCAAATCTCACTTGTTCTTTTTTCATGACCACGCTTAGATCGAACAAAGAAATAATGTCCTTCATGGTAAAAACCAGCTGGAAAGGGACTGAAAGTGGGGAGTGTGTGAGAACCCTCCAGACACAGCCCGGCTTTTGGCGTGTTCATCAATACACTTCATGTACACACAAAGCATGTAGGAGATCTTCTTTGCTGAGTGCTATACTGGCAAGGTTGCCTAAGGAAAAGATAGGGGACTCTTTGCAGGTGGAACATCATTATTATGGCAATGTCTGAAGGGTAAAACTATGGCCAATACACGTCCTCCCACTGTTTTGTCATTAAAATAGCCACAGATTTGGCTTTATCAAACAGAGAAATCAGAAGAATAAAATAAAAATAAAGGAACTTGAGCAACCTGACAAATGCTCACCAGTATTGTCATCACATAGATATCTCTGGTCCTGTCAGGAAGCATGCAATGCAGAGTCCTCTCTGCAGCCTTTCTGCTAGCCATGAAGACTCTTCAATACTGACAAAGGCACAGCGAGGAAAAGTATCACTGAATCTCCTACTTCCATTTTCAAAGTTTTATCCCCTTTAACAAACAGGTGAGCTGTCCTACAGAAAGAAAGACATAGACTGGAATGTGTCTTCCATGAGTTTTCATCTCATTTGTTTCCTTCCCAAATCTTTGTTCGTGAAGTCAAGCCATCATCTCATTTGTCCTGTGGACACTGTGTTAAAACATTTAATCAAAAAACCCTTCTTCTCCAGCAGTATAATCAACCTCATGTTAGGAAAGATCCTTCTCCCTTCAGAAGGGATGGGAGTGTTTTTGCCACTGAAGGCCTCAAAACTTCATCTTCCTTTTTGGAGCTGAGACAGAGAAGTAGAGCTTCTGAGCCCAATTTGCTTTGCTGTTTAGGGTAGAATCCTGCAGCATCTCTCAGTATAGGAAGCATTTTGCTCTTAAGTAAAGGCAGTAGTGTTTTGGAGGATGCTATGACCAGCCTGAGTATTGTTGGGCTTCTCTCTCTGGTACTGTAATCATTTTGGTAGCTGTAGCTCACAGGTGTTGCCCTTACCATTATCCTCTTGATGAAGATGATGTGCTCTCTCTTCCCCTTGCTCCGGCTAGTTGCCTAGGCTGTTCTGTTTCCGAGTACCACCTATTTCATCAGCTGGTACATTCCTGCTTTGGCCAGAGCCTTGGTTTTGGCTTAAGAAGGCTCAGTAGAGGTAACAACCAGATCATTTGCAACACTGAGTGCTTCCACATGGAGAAAGAAGTCCCATAGCTCTTCCTTAGTTTAGATGTTTTGGGGCACTTGCTTTTAGGCTTGATTGCCAATCGTTTCACTTCCACCTACCATTGTCTTTACTATAGTACTTCATATGAAAAGTTACTTTAATAGTCCCATGGCCAGCCCTGCTCCCATCACTCACCCTCCCGTATTGCCAGGCAGGAATTTGTGCCCATGGTGGCTGGAGACACTCTCCGGGAGTCCCTGCTGTGGTTTCCCAAGCCATTCCCGGAGGGATCAGCAGTCCTGGAGCCAAGGATGGGGTCAGAGTCATTTGTTTCTCCCCAGCAAGCTTGCAAAGAGCAAGCAGTTCTTGGTGATCCCACAGCCCTGTGCTTGGCTGGGGGGTGCAGCCCACTTGTTGCCCCTCGGCCTCTCCTGATGACCTTTTTCTCTGCTGTTGCCTTTTCTCACACAGGGGATGCTTGTGTGTGGCTGTGAAAGGGGGTCTCCTGCTTGTCCCATTGCTGTCACCATGCAGCACACACTGAAGTGAACTACGGCAGGGTGAGGGCATTGCTTCAGGACAGCCTCTGAGGCACTGGGCTGCTGGCTGTGGTGCTGGCCATAGCCAGGAGCCCTCAAGCTCTGTGTCCATGGTGGCAACAGCTCCACAACTTCTGTGTTGCTGCAGATTTCAGAAAGAATCCTCTGCCTCCTCATGGAGTAACACGATTCACATCAACAGCAAAATCTCCCTTTGAAGGAAGGAGACCTTCTTACTGAATTACTGTATTGGTTGTATGAGATAGGGGAAAAGAGCATGAGAGTACGTGTGCTGTGCCTGTCTCTTCAGGACTGTCCCAAGTTTGTCTGTAAATGAGATGCTCCTTTGAGGCAGGTGTTTGCAATCTCAACTAGATGCCAAAAGTAGTTTGCAAACATGACAGATAATCAAGCATAAAGCATGCTCAGAAGTAGACTGAATGCCTGATGAAGGCTGCTAATACAATGTCATGAGAAATGTTTACCTCTCCCTGAAAAACAAAGTCAAAGGAATATCAAAGATGCCAGTAAAATATTTATATAAATAAATAAAAATCCAAACCACAAACACACACAAAAAGATACAGTGCCTGAGGATGAAAATCACCATTCTGGGCCCCATGAAACCTACCAGCATGCAGAATTAATTCAGCTTTTTGTTGTATTATCTCAGTTTATTTGTCAGGGATGAATACAACATTCTAGTGCTCTTCTGAGAACAACTCATTCTGCAGACCCCTGATCACTCCAGGAACTGCTGTCAGTGGGATCTTTGCCTGGGAAGCATCACAGATCCATCTCTGTCACAGCTTCTGATTTAGCACTCCTGGCTTCTTACGCATTACTAGGATCATGAAATGAGTCTTCTCCACTCTGCATTTGCGACACTGATCTTTGTGTCCCATCGTTTGAGTTTTTCAGATTTTTATTAGCACTGATCCATATTTAACAGAAGAAGAGGTGTGGTGTTCTAAAAGATGCTCAAATAGTAGCTGATAACTGTAGAAAGTGACAAAACTCACTGGAAATATGGCATAGATATAATATACGGCAAATTAGGAAGAAGTGAGAGCCACAGCAAGGTGTTCTCGTTAGCACAGCATTCCAAAAAATAAATAAAATAAAAAAGGAAGAAGAGAATTCTAAACCAGATTCTTTTACCATGAGGTATTTCTGTGTGTTAAAATACAAGGGAAAAGTCAGGAGCTCAGTCAGGGTCAGAAGAGAAACCTGACTGATTTTGGTCACATTAATCCCAAATACGTGAGTAGCCTGTCCCTGCGAAGATGGCAATGCAGCTTCACTCATCACAGCATCTTGCTAAAAGCACCATGGCATGGGAGCTGGAAGAATTCAGGCCAAGCAAAGCACTAAGAAATTAGTCTAAATTATTGGGTTTTCACTTCAGTGCTGAGGGTCTTCACCTCAGTGCCCCTCCAGACCAGCACCAAAGCCAGTTTGTGCAATGGAAAAGACCTAGGTGGGGAAGTCACTTGTAAGCATGATATTTCTGGTGGAAAGATACTTAAAATCATAGTAAAATTGTTAGAAGATTGGAAAGCTAGCTGTAAGAAAGATAGGAACCTCTAGTGTTTGCCAAAATAACAGGGAACATATCCTTGTTAATGCTGGGGCCTAGACAGAAATGGTTGGTGGCTGAATGTTTTGTTTATCAACAAATATCTCACTGTTCTTCCCCTCACGGCCATAAAGGGAAGGAAAAAGCAGCTTTGCTGCTGCCCTGTGAGAGGGACAAACACAGACACTGTCTGAAAGAACGCAAAGGGAAAGGGTGAGCAGCTGTGATGGGTTGACCCTGGCTGGACACAAGGTGCCCACCAAAGCTGCTCTATCACTGCCCTTCTCTGATGGACAGGGTAGAGAAAATATAACAAAAGGATCGTGGGCTGAGATAAGGACAGGGAGAGATCACTCAGCAATTACCGTCAAAGGCAAACCAGCCTCGATTTGGGGAAATTAGATTAATTTATTACCAATGAAATCAGAGTAGGAAAATGAGAAAAACAAAACCTAAATCTTAAAACAACTCACCACCCCTCACTTCTTCCTGGGCTTGACTTTGCTCTCAATTTTCATTTCTTCCTCCCACCCAGAGCCACAGGGGTCAGGGAATGGGAGTTGCAGTCAGTTCATCACACACTGTCTCTGCTACTCCTTCCTCCTAAAGGGGAGGACTCCTCACACTCTTCCCGTGTTCCAGCATTGGGTTCCTCCCACAGAACTCAGTCCTCCATGAACTTCTCCAATGTGAGTCCTTCCCATGGGCTGCAGTTCATTACTAACTGATGAACTGCTTCAGCATGGGTCCCTTCCATGGGTGCAGCCCTTCAGGAAGAGACTGCTCCAGTGTGGGTCCCCTGTGGGATTACAGTCTTCTGGCATCCCCCTGCTTTGGTGTGGGGCCCTCCCTGGGCTACAGGTGGATATCTGCTCCATCATGGACCTCCATGGGCTGCAGAGAGACAGCCTGCCTCACCATGGTCTGCACCACGGGCTGCAGGGGAATCTCTATTTCAGTGTTGTTTCTCTTACGTATTCTCACTCCTCTCTCCAGCTGCAATTGTTCTTGTGCAGTAACTTCTTCCCTTCATGAATATGTTATCCCAGGGGCCCTGCCACCATCACTGATTGGCTCAGCCTTGGTCAGCAGCAGGTCCATCTTGGAGCTGGCTGGCATTAGCTCTATTGGACGTGGTGGAAACTTCAAGCAGCTTCTTACAGAAGCCACCTCTGTAGCTGCTCTCCTACCAAAACCTTACCATGCAAACCCAATATAGCAGTGTCATACACAAAGATGTGCATACCCACCTGCCTGAGCACAGCACCTCCTTGCTGAACCACCTGCATGATGAGCCAAGGTCACAGGTGGTGGCTTTCTTGGCACTCCAAGTAAAAGAGAGCTTGAGGCTCCATTAATTGACTTCACAGCAACGGTAGGTGAACCTGTAAGGTCTGAGGTCTTAACCCATCAAGATTAAGGTCTAGCAAAATCAGCAGAGGAGTACTAATAATTAAAATGTAATAATGAATATTATTGATCAAAATGTAATAATAATGAGACCCAAACACCATATGTTTCTGAGGCTTCCTTCATTGCTTCAGGCTGGCAGTGTTAGACAGCGTCACAAGTGCCAAAAGTTGCTTTTTGTAGAGTTTTCATGTCTTAAAGTTCCTTTTTCATTATAACTTTACAATACCCCACCACAAAAAAAATGCCAGCTAACACAAACCTCCCTTTTTCAAGCTGGCCATTGATCACTACTGTTCTCCATGTACCCAACATCACTTTCAAATGAAAACTGGCACTTTGTAAATTGGACAGTGAGGGAAGAGTAACTATCAGTTTTATTCCATTGGAATTTATGGGTTATGCTTTTTTGCAGAAAAAAACGATGCTCTGAAGAGTTTAGTGATGAATGAAAGTACTATTAAATAAATCAAATCAAATTAATTAAATTAAATTAAATTTAAATTACCACATTCCTCACAGTTTCAACAAATACTATGTTTACTATTGAAAATTTTAGGGTAAAAATGTGGTAATCAAGAGAAATTCTTCCTTAGTCATGAAAAAATGTCTCCAGCAAACTCTCAGAGAATAGCTCAGGAGAGAGTGGCACATCTTTCATTAGAATTAAAAGCTAACAAAGGACACAGTGAACACCCGACCATGTGAAAGTTCAAACAAAACCATAACAAAAATCTAACCCATTCATGTGACATTTTGAAAAAAATGGTGCAAAAAGTTTTCATCAAAATGTTGCTGTTCACAATGCATATCCCATTTGTTTCTCATTTCTCAGACCATCTTGTTGTACCTGCTCTGTCACTGCTCCTCTCTGTTACTTCGCATCAGCCTCTGGGCAGCTGAGCATGGTGAATGGCTCCTGGCATTTCTCCACCCCTCAGGCTCCAAACAGGACCAGTGCTGAGAGACTATGGATCTTACAAAGGAAAAAGCTTTTACATCTGTGCTTCCTTGCTTCCAATTAAAGTGTCTTCAGGTTTCTGGTCAAACATGCTTTGAAGTCACTGGAAGAACTGCCGTTGTTTCCAGTGGCTTTTGAATACCTATCACCTTGCAATGTTTTCCAGTGTTTTATTGTTATCCACGCTTCAATGGACTTGTTTTTGTACTGTACTCCACACGAGCACGAGCAATAAGGTTCAGAAGTCTTTTCTCTTTCCCCTCCAGGATGTATCTTCAGAAAGCTTGATTTTGCATTCTGACATCAGGGTGTCCCTGGAGCGCAACCCAGCCATCCTCCCCATGTCCTGAAGGTGTCAACATCAACAGCAGCAGCTGCTGAGCACTTTAGGGACCTCCAGAGAAGGCGAAGTCCTGTGTGACTAAATCCAAGGTAGGAGCTCCTGTCAGGTGATCCATCTTGCTTAGGATGTGTTCACATTGGCATTTTTGTACAGAGGACTGGCATTATTTTGCAGTGAACACATGACCATCTCCTCATATCACACTTGGGCTTGGTCAACAGAACAGTTTGTGTGTGAGCCAGGTGCCTTCTGAAGAACAGCAAAACAGGAACCTCTGCTCAAGACGCACATCAAGTGGGGGGCTACAACCTGTAGAGGTGAACCCGAGGATCTGAACCAGTTACTGGCCCTTCGAGAAGCAGCAAAGCAGAGGCACAGTGGAGACATTAGGTCCAGGGGATCGCTCCAAAGCTCTTTCAGAAGGATACCCCCCTTGTCTGAAAATGAATGTAGAAGAAGGGGTTGCAACACCAGAAGCTTCAGGCTACACATCTGCCCCTGGTTCTTTGCATTACTGCTGGGGTGAGCACAGCCTCAGAAGTAGAGTGGTACCTACCCATGGGGACAAATGCATCTTCTATGTAGCCAACCCATCCAAATTCAGTGTGCTCAGTCTGTGACTTGTTTCCAAGTTACCAAGTTGAGAAAAAAATGAAAGCTGAGCTATAATGGAAAAACAATGCATCTGAAACCTAAATACTGTATTTTCCTATTCCTAATACGTGTCCAAGATTTGACTTTGTTGAACAAATAACAAGGATCTGGGACCCTAAACTCATCTTCCTCTGCTAGGAAATCAGTGACAGCCATGAGTGTGACTTGCAGAATGCACACATCAGTCCTGGAGCAGAGGAAGCCTCAGTCAGTGCATGGCTTGTCCCCATATATCTGCACATTTATGGTTATTTCCTGGAAGGTCAATTTTCTCAAGACTGACCTCCAAAAGAAGAGCATGAAGCAGAGAACATACTCACCACAATGTGCCATGATTCTCCTAAAGGGCAGTTACCCCACAAGCTGTGCACAATCCAGCATTTCTTCCACCACAGGAGGCTAAATAAATCCCAAAGAAGGAATTATGAGATTCCTCAATCAAGTTCGCTACTTCCTCATCCATGAGAAAGCAGTGAACTCAGAAGCAGGAAAGCAAATAAACAATTTCTATGTTAAGTCCAGTAAAATGCATCCACCTTACTCTACAGACTCGGTAAGGTAAATGGTATTTTTGCCTCTGATGACACTAGGACTGGAAAAAGGCTCTGAATTTACAGGGTTTGCATTGGCTGACATTTTACAGGTTTTGACTATTAGTTTTATCATTAGAATAGAATGAACGGGTTTGTGAGAGCTAAGGACACAAGTGCAATGCAATTAACTAATACAATTAAGAAAAAGGAGAGTTGTCTTTCTATAGCACAAGAAAAAAAACTCAGACACAAACATATTCTTGAGCTTTTTTTCTGCATATGAAACTGACTCAAAGCTGGTTTTGTCTGCTCTCTAAATTGCTCATAGAAATGCCTTTCTCAAGCAGTGATTATTCATGGTTTCACAATAGACATGGAGGTCACTATTAGAATTAAAAAATTAAAACATCCAAATTTTTCTTTTACCATTAACTTCAAATATGAAACAAAAAAGGTTTTTATTTCCATCAATAATAGATAAGGGTCAAAGGCTACACATTAAAATCCCCTCCATTAGGCACAGTCAATTGAATTTTGAAGTTTGGTTTTCTATTCTGAAGTCTTGGTTGGGAACTAAATGTAAGAAGAAGTCACATTTCCTGGAAAAAAAAATGCCTGGGGACAAAGGGACCTGCTGATGAGTGTTCACACGGCTCTGGGCTATGGCAGCAATACAACCAGCTTCTGACTCCTAGCTCTAAGAAGGCAGTGATGGATGATGTCCCAGTGTGAAGGCTGAGCAGTGATAAATGAGGCAGCCACACTGAGCACACTCAGGGCAGCATGGTAGGCTTACAACACATCATAAACCAACACTAGCTGCTGCTTTAATGGACAAAACTCATGGAGACTGGAGGGGAAATATCAGCTGTCTGTGATAAGACCTGGGGAAGGTCTGGCTGGCAGCTGGATGTCAACAAGAACACCTTTGCTGGTGCTTCTGCTGGGGGAGCAAGAACAGGCACTTGGTAGGTAAAGACAACTTGTGCCTCTGCTCTGTGGATGGCCATAGAAGAGCACTGAGCAACATGGGAGAGAAAACCTTTCAGGTATTTTGAGCCTTGGTCTCAGACACACAGGTAAGGTGGGACATTTGGGACCTTGCTCCTGGGCTTTGAAAAGACACAGATGCCAAAACAGGGTGGGAAAAAAAATCAGAAGTAAATCGTGTGTTTATGTAGGCATCAGTCGTTTGAGTGGATTTGCCACATTGAAGATATAATCCCTCAAGCCCGGGTGAGAGGACAGTGGTCAGAGAATACGTCTCTGGCCACAGGGGACCTATCTCTGTGACCTGCAGCTCTGCAAAAGCAGGCAGGGCCAGAGCTGGGTCTGGCTGAGACAGGGAGGTGGTGTGGGCAATGGGAGGCAGGAGGGAAAGAGGTGTTGAAGAGGGTTGAGGTGAAATCAAAGTAACAGCCCTTTGCTATTGCCCATGCCATTGTCTCAGCTGATGGCCATGGATGGCACAAAGCAGCACAGTAAGTAAGGAATCCTGGCACAGTGAAAGCACCTCAGGGAGTGGGAGTTCAAGGCATTGAAGCATAGGCTTAGCAGAACAAACACTGACTAGGTTTGTGCTGGAAAATGACACCAAACATAGAATCTCCAACAGACAGAGACTGGAAAGGGGAAGTGGGAGGAAGGGAAAGGCTGACTGATCATCACTGCTAAGCAAGAAACAGAAGTGGATATCCTCTGAAGGTGTCCCATGCCATTCCCTGGAACTACAGGAGCATTCTCCTGTGCCTGACCATGACTTAAACACAGCAGGTACTGACCTTCACAGACATCCAGAAACACCTGACACATTGACTATGTAAGAGTGGAAATCATCACGTTACCCTTGACTGCCCAGAATGTTGGAGTCAGGAGGAAGTAAGTCAGCTGGGCTCCTGCTGTAGATGGTGGAGGGAGTTAGGCATCTCCAACTGGCAACTAATCCCTGGCTAGGGTAACCTCATTTCCCTAGGACCCCAGCCCAGAACTCAGTCACATACGTAATGTCAGAGCCACACTCCACCTCTGAGCAATGTCTGTAATCATGCTGCAGTTAGGTTACCCAAGGCTGGAAACTCTCCTGAACATGTCTGGCCTTCCATGTGTGAAAATGTGGTAACTTCTCCATGAAGTTAGGAACATACATCAGTCATTGCATTATCATCAAGTCATAGAATGGTCTGGGTTGGAAAAGACCGTACGATCATCCAGTTCCAACCCCCCTGCCGTGAGCAGGGATACCTCTCACTACACCAGGTTACTCAAAGCCCCATCCAACCTGGCCTTGAGCACTGCCAGGGATGGGGCATTCACAACTTCTTTGGGCAGTTATCAATGGCTATGTTAATGATCCTGAATTATTAGTACAGATCCTATATAAAACCTGTGAAAATAAATAGGATAATACAATACAGAGGTCACATGCTGAGCCCTACAACGATCTTGAATGATTTTTTTTCATATTAGCATTATTTTTTAGAATTTTGATGCGTGTGACAATTTGCATACACTGCACAATCCAGCAGGTTGGTCATATATCATCTTGGGAGCTGGAACTAGATGATTTTAAGGTACTTTCCAACCCTAACTATTCTATGATTCTATCTTCAGATTGTGGTCGAATGTGCGGATCAGTGAAACAAACAAAATGAGACAAGTTTGGAGGAGGAAAGAAAAATCCTTATTTGTTTATAATTTTCTTTTTTGTTTTCTTTGATCCAGAATTCCCAACTCAGCAGCAGTTTCCAGAGGGAATACTGAAGAAAGAAAGACTTTAAGACAACTTTCATTTCTTTTTGCTCTCCGCAAAGTCAAAGTGTCTTTAAAAAGGACTCATGCTTTATTCAATTGAATAATTCAATTTATCTTATTTGATTAAATTTATCCTGTGTAATGGGCTAGATAGATGACCTAAAGCATCCACAGAATATTGGCCCTTTTTTTAATCCCTAACTTCCTTGATTCTGTAAATAAATGTATCATTAGGGTCCAGATGCAGCCTGAAAACAGCATATAGCTCAACAGAAAAAGTGAAATCTTCACCAGAAACTATATAGAGATGAGGAGCAATGCAGCAATTAACAGCAATCCAAGAGGATCAAATGTAAGTGTAAGTGCAAATGTAAACGTAAGTGAGCTCAGAGCAAGATCCTATCAGAAGTATCTGACCCTCCTGCCCAGTCCTACCCAGCCACCTACAGCAATATGGTCCTAAGAAACGTATGTCATATC
>JANHGB010010800.1:23384-65894 GCA_026283785.1 Coracopsis vasa
TATCTGAAAGGGGAAAGATTCAAAAGTCATACCTAAAAGGAGAAAAAGCACAGTGGTGGAATGTATCAGAAACCCAACAAACTAAAAGCAGTGCTATGTCCTGTACACAGTCTGATGTGCCTGCTGGCAGGGAAGTGCACTGATAGGCATGTCCGTATCACAGATTGCTGGAACCTCTCCACTGAAGAACCCTCAGTCCCACCTCTTATCAACCTGCTGTCCTGCAACCCTGAGGTTCGGACTGCCCAAATGTGTGTGACATGTGTGACTACACGTGGTCAAATAATAGCAAGTTAGACATTTCTGAGAAAAACACATTTTTCTGCCCATGTCTGGTATTTTTATTCACTGTGAAGCTGTACTGTGTGCGTTGGAGGCAGGACTGGGAGGAAACAAAAAAGCAGTGTTATTGTGCCTTTGCTCTTTCCACTAGCTATCACCTCATTTTGCCCCATGCTGTTAAGGAACACATTTTGGACATGCTCAGTATACATTGCAGTGTTGAACACCTCTTATTTACTGAACTTAACTCCATCTCAGGGCCAGATAGGACCACCCTGTGGTATAAGTTCAAAGAAACTCAGTCATGTCTGTGAGCTCACTCCTGCACTCAAGGAGGACCAGGTGGAGAATGGATTGGGCAAGAACTGAGCAGAAGGGTATGGCTGGGAGGAGTACACTGAGCCAGCAGTGCTACGGAGGTAGGACTGGACGTATGGTGGAGATGTGAGGACTCTGAGCATGTGCACATGGGACAGCCTGGACAGCTACAGAGTCTGGATCAGAGAGTCATGGACTGAGGCAGAAAAGCTAGAGAGGAGCCTGTGATGGAGACATGTCACTAGCCCGTGACAATGACTGACGAGAGACTTGAAGAGAGGCAAAATGGAGAAAAAAATGGCCAAAATATGAATCATGTTGGTAAGGAAAAGTAGGATGAGAAGGATGGTCAGAAACAGTCAGACAAGAGCAAAAGAGCTTTATATCCTAGCACAGAAGGGAATTCCTGCTCTTTCGTTGTGCCTAAGGCACACACTGATGGGTAAACCTGCCATGAACTCTGAGCATGCCTCAGTACTTTGGGCTCTCATGTATGCAGTGCAGAGCTTTCTCTGTGCAAAGCAAGGGGAAAAAACCATACTTCAGACCCATGAATTGTTAAATTGCAAATCATTGCAAACATTGCCCTACGGCTGCCGAAGCTGAATGCAGAGGAATAAGAAACCTGGATCCAGTCCCAGGCAGGGTGTGTTTGGTCTGATGCAAACAAACATGTTTACATTGATCCGGACCTCAAAAACACAACAGGATACAAAAACAATCCCCACACATGAGAACATTAGCCCGCCTGATTCAAGACCAAGACATAAGAAATGCTGAAAGGGCATTTATAGTAGCAGCTTTCCAAGGCCATGAGACCTCAGAGCTACAGCTGTTGACCATTGCCTGCATCCCATTCTGCATCCGTCCTGCTGTGGGTTTCTTGACCTGCCTCTACTGTAACCTTGCCGTGTACTCTGTGTAACCCTGCAGTGTCTGCCATTAAGCTGCACATTTTTTCCCCAGAATACTCAGAGCTTTGTAGTTTTCCTTTCTTTTTCCCTTGTATTTTGAGAGGCATTAAGGTCTCCTGTGGCATGTTTCCTTTTCATCAGCACCACTGCAGTGAAGCATAAACCTGCAAACTCCCTTTTTTGTGTTCTGGGGAGTTAGCTCAGGTTTCCCGACAAGATTGATTTTGCTGATTCAGGATGCTCTTCAGGTTCAAAATGAGCATAGAGATCACTGCTGCATTTCACCTCTAAGATAAGCAATGTAGAGAGCTCCAGACCTTCATGAACTATATGTACAGCTCCCAGAAATTATTGAGAGAAATTTGAGTTTGTCTTTTTTTGTTTCTGCTGTGTTTTATCCAATAGTGGCCACCTTTTCAAACTCTACATTCTGGACACCACACAACATGTTATGGTTGTTTCTTAGCCCAAGATGAGAACACCGTGTAACTCAGAGCTGTAGAAATTGGGGCTAAGAAGAAATAGACATCATGAGACATTAATCAAGTCTGACAAACCTGGCAAATGATGAAGTTCATTGTTTTACTTGCTGCTGCTGCTGTCAGATCAGCCTGTCCCATTTGCTATGCTGATCTGGCAGAAAGTAACCAAGATGAGGACCTCCTGTCCCCTCTCAGACTCCCTGTAGAGGGCTCTTCCCCCAACCTTGTGACCTTATCTTTGTCCTCTCTGCTCCTTTTCATGTGGTCCCTCCTTCCTGTTACCTTGGACCCAACACCTGTGGTTGTAGCTTCTTCTGCTTCTCATCTACAGGACAAGTCCAGCATCCAACCATCAACCCTGAATGAAGTCTATTTTTCTCTCCTCTTTTCTTTCTTTACTCTTTACTTTGTTTCTCCTGATGTGCTCTAAAAATTATTTGGGCTTTTTTCATAGAGAAATAAACTGACACACAGAATTAAAAAGTACAACCATCACTGCTTTCACCTTCCAAAGTGAAACAGCCCCCAAATTTCCATATTCTGTTGAATGGATAACAGTGATAACTGAACATGAATGAAAACTCCTAACAACGATTTTCTATCATAAATACTGCTTTGTCAAAATCAAAATGTGTGCAAGGAAGATAGCAGATAACTGAATCTTATACAATCAGAAGAAGTTGCTTTAGTGTGTCCTGACTATATTATTTCATACTAATAATATTGTAAAATATTCCATTTTAATAAAGTTTAAATATAATGGTTTGATATTTTAATCCCAGTACTTGTGTTATTGTAGAACGTATATTTTGTAATTACACTTTATTATAATGCTTTCACTTTATTGAAGTCAAATGAATTGTAAAATTAAAATGTACTGGATTACCGAAACAAAACCTTTCCAAATCACACTTTTTAAAGGTTGAATGTGCACTAAGCAAGAAATTTAAAGTGTTGGTTTTGTGTTTGGATATAGTTCAATATGAAACGCTAACCAGTAACATGCCTTTTCTACCAGATTTACTAAGTCTGTTTAAATCAGTGTAAACTGATTTCAGGCAATCTGTTCTGTCACTGATGAGGCTGAGCTATATACAGAAGGGAGATGTCTCCAAGAGTCTGAAAAGCTGAAACATGAGTGGCCAAAACACATTATGCTCCCACTGTTCTGCCACATGTTTGCCTTCTTGACTTTAAAGTAGAAGCCTTTATAGTCAAACCCTCGTTTACATGCCCTTAAAGAACCTGCTTGAATAGCACATCTGGGAGTGACGATACATTTGAGAGGTGTTCATCTATCCTGCAAGCACTCACCTGGAGGAACAGGAAAGTCAAGCATTGAGGTGTTTGTTCAGCTGCTGTCTATACAACATGCAGATTTGTGGCAACAATTAACCAAGTCAAACTAGCAAAGAACAGAATCAAACCCCTATGGAAGCTAACAGAACATATCTGACTTCCGTAGGATTATGAGAAAAGATCCAAACCATTATTTTAATGTTTGTAACATCTTGTGTCTCAGTGGGAAAGCATTAATGTACCATGAACATTAAACCACCCTAATTTTCCTGCCCAAGCATTGTGCATCACTTCTCAGATCAAGATAATGTTTGTTCAAGTCTGTCTCTATGAAGCAGTGTGAACTTATTAGCTGGTGAGATGGAAAGTCTAGGAAGGAGCCATGGGCAAATTACTGTTGAATTTCTTATTCATGGGATAACCAAACAGAGATTGGCTGTAATGATGTAGTATTTTCCCTTTTTTGCCCTCGCAGCCTGTGATACCAATCTGTGTTATGCACTAACTCCACATTTTAGCCCTGCACAGGTAAAAATCACTTTGATGAAATGCTCACAGCCCTGTAACTTCTTCTTGTGACCTCATCCAAAGAGTCAGTCTCTGACTGAACCCCCTACATCTGCTTACCTATATCTGCCTTGGCACAGTGGAAGCAAACAAACCCCGTTTTCCATAACAACCCCCCCCCACATCCTCTCCTTCCCAATAAAATAAAATATGTTGCGGTAAACTTGTCGGTGGCCCAGTGAAAATTCTCTTGTCCTCTTTTCCCAGTCCACCTACCATGAGCAGAAATATTTAACACTGAGGCTTTGACTCCAGTCAAATGCATTAGTGTCAGGGTTGGACCCTCCCTGACTCTTCTTCACAGTCTGGGAACCCTGGAGGAGAGCAGTTACTGTCCATGCCCTGCAGACCCAAACAGTAGGGACAGCATGAGCATTTGGCTATTCCTTTCAAAAACCTGCAGTAGCTGTTCTTCCTTTTCATGCCTCCAGGAAACAGTCCATCTACCTTAGTTCACACCTGGCCCTCAAACATTACAGCAGAGAAAATACACTGTCCAGTAGACCTGTCCACCTTAAAGCTTCAGCAGCAGTGTCTTAGCTGCGCCACTGCTGCCGTCCAGCTAGGATGCTAGTGAGGATGATCAAGAGAAAGGTGAAAGGACCACCCTTGTGATGCTTATTTCCACCAGACTTTGGTTCCGCAGTATTTTCCTTTCTTTAATGGGGAGTTGTGACAGGACATGAAATACTGGGCAGCTGGAAGGTGTATTTCTCCCTGTTGTCCAGTTGTGACTCTCAGAGACTACAAATTGCTGAAGATGTTGCCTTCTTGAATCTTATATCCTTCTCCTTGCTGATGGATGTGAGGATAAGTATAATACCCCGTTGTCTGCAGTCCTACATGATACAGGCACTTGCTCGCTACTGTACTTTGGCTGAATTGTCTCCTCATGAGTGCGATTAATATACACAACTGCCGTCATCAGAATGGAACTTGTTTATATTCTTAACATTTTAAACGACAAAATTGTTAAAATGTTTGGGTTTTAGGTTTTTATGTTTTTTAATGGAACTTCAACTTGTGAATTTAACATTTTGGGAGAAAGCTCAGATTGTTAAGGAATCAGCAGGACACATCACCAAGCTACAATAGGTTCACTTTCATGTGGATGCTGTAGCAGGCAAGCCTTCATGGAAAAACTCTGAATGTGAATTTAGCTAGTTTTGGATAAAGACGCCTTTCAGCGTCAATAAACACCATGAATGCAGCCACGGTAGAGTTACAACTTAATGAGATGAGGGGAAGTGCACAGGGTCAGGCCTCATCTCCCGGCCTCTGTCATGCTAATCAGCTGGGCAGCCTGCAGCTGAAAAACTGCTGGAATTTTTATTTGCATTTCATTTAGTTGGAAGGAAATTGACCCAGATGGTCCACAAAGGCAATAGAAGGCTGGCAAGCAGTCTAGTGCTGCACACTTTTCCGAGGGGCTGCACTTGTCCGCCCGTCCCTCTTGGAGCCCAAAACATAAAAGATTAAAACAGCGTAAGGGAATTGATTTCATGATTTTTAGATAATTTCCCTAAGATTTCAGAAAAGACCTAAAAACCCTAATTTAATCAGCCAGGAGCTCAATAGTAATTAAAGGGAAGAAAAGCTGAGATAATGAAAGAGGTGGTAGGGATTTTTGCTGTTGCTGGTGGGAACTTTTCTTAATTAGAAAAAGTCTAAAATCTAAATGATGTTAATGACGACAAGCATGAACATTTATTGCAAAGACACTGTATCCTTGGTCAGCTTCGATGATTGATTGCCAAATCTGATCAACTTCCTTAGAAAAAGCTAAAATGATTTGTTCTGCATTTGTCCCAGCTAAATATTTCCATGTGTTTGCTCAAATGAACAACATTGGTGTCACTGTTATTCATTTGGCCAAAGCTTAGATATTTGCACAACTGATGTGCGATTCCACACCATCTGCTCATGGTTTCACCAATTTTGCTTTGAAAACTTAGCTAAAACTCTAATAAAAACACACGCGCTCCAGATTCCACCCACTTTTGCATTGTAATCTTAGAGATTATAACATTTCAAAGCAAGTGCAGCATGGTGGGCCAGTTGATGGCATATCTACTTAATTGGAAGATATAAACCATAACTGTAAATACATTATATAAAGTATTTCACAATGGCAAACTTTCAGCCATAAATTGCCATGACACCACAGAAGTGCATGGAGCTGGAGTAAATGGCTGGGGATCCCTGATCCGTCAGTTGCACCCATCAAAATGCTGCCTTTTACCTCCACCCTGCCCTGAAAAGGGTGGAACCGACCTGTCTTTCATTTCTACCAGCATTACCCTAGTCAGGGTGAAGCTTCATCTCCTTCTATCAGCTGTCTTCCTAGATTGTTCTGCTGCCTCAAACAGCAATGTGATAGCCCCGCTGCTCTGGATAGCTATTGAACATGTGCAAGCAAGTCTTCCCAGTGCAAGTCATGCAGAATTAAACCCAGCAACTTCAATGGATTTGCTTCCAATTTCCACTTGTATAAAAGTGTGTGGAAATCTGGATGGACTCCCTTGAATTAATGGGCTCACACAGGCTTTTGTTTTCATGAGAGGAATTCTGTCTTTGGGGAAATGTGATAAAAAGAGCCTGAGGTAACCACAAAGCCACACAACAGTGTGGGCACTCTGACAGCTCGTGCATAAACAGAAAGATCTGGGATTTTTCAGCTCCTCCTGGTTCTCTGAGGACTTGCAGTTGGTTCAACTTGTGGCGGCTCAGCTGCTAAGCAGCTGTGTGTATACACCACCAAGTTGACCCAAACATACCACCCAGACCCTGCTACAAGCCAGAGACCTGGTTTGTGTCTTCAAAGGACTCAGCCATGAGTTATCTCAAGGTTTGCTCCTTCTGATGGTTATGATGGTCACACTTGAGCTTTGATTTTACAAAGCTTACGTAAAGCACTTGTCCACAGTCCTCTATGCAAAGCAAATTGGGATAATTTACATTTCCAACACAGTCAGAAGTCCCATACTGCTCCTGATGTTGCTGTTAGAAGTTCAGTAGTTAAGAAAGAATGGAAGAAAGATAGGAAGTCATTAACTCTTTTTTTTTTGATGTGGCAGTGGCCTCTTTAGTAGCCTAGAATGACTTATAGGAGAAATGTTTATCATGGAGCCAAGATTTCTGTGGTTCTGGAGACCAAATACTCAAGATGTAACACCTAAAAATTGTACCTGAGCAGCATGGATAGCCACTGTCCACACTGAAGGTTGCTGAAAGAGCTTTTGGCACTGCAAGCCCTCAAACTACCGTCTCTGAAAGACAGGAAGAGATCAGTACTTCCAATGTAGTTTCCAATACCCCTGCTTGCCCTCCACTGTAGAAGGGAAAGATGCTGACTGTGAGCGACACCTGTGTCACAGGGCTGGAGCACACTGTGAAGGTGTGGTCTTGGTTTTCTTGAGCGAACAAACTGGTTAAGAAACCATGCATGCATGGTTCTCCCTTTGCATGCATCTTCCTATCTACTTAGGAGTCTGGAGGTGAGAGGACTTGATAGAAAATACAGAGGGATGAAGCATTCACCTGATGCACTAACTACATGAAACCCAAAAGCACATGAGAAGCCCCCGATGAAGTTTAAAACAGCTCTTTCCAGTAGGGGTAGCAATGGCTTCACTGCAGGATGCTCCCTTAGAAATAGCAGCAGATTCAGCAGTGAGGATGGATAAAGGACTTAGAGAGGGACATTCAACATCACTTGTGCAAACTTACTTGCAGATATGGGCTTCCTCTGGAGTTTCCTCAGTGCAGATACAATTCAACTTTGCAACTGAAGGGAGGCTCAGTGCTAGAACTGAATGTGACAGGCCCTGGTGTCAAGGCACTGCTTAAGCTACATTTTGGCTAGTGACTGAAATCCACATATAAAACTCAAATTGCCTCTTCTTCATACGGACAAGGCAGAAGATAAAAAATTGAGGTAAACTTGGAGCTTTTTAATTGCAGCTGTACCACTGCTGACCCAGTGCTGTCCCACTGCAGTGTAGGTGAGATGCTCACCCCAAAGTTGCCCATTTTGCCTTTCAGTGTTTCATGAAATCTCCTTGTTGCCACTGTCTGTCTGGAGTAGCTGTGTTGCATAAATGGACTGAATCCAAAAGAGTATATATGAGGGCAGCAGTAAGCTGTGCCTCATGAGTCCCACTCATTAACCCTGCAGGATGCTCACAGCCACATTAGGGCAGATGATGGATAGAGCTGGCTTTCTGGCCCATCATGCTTCTGAAGCTCATGATGGAGGAGTTTGGATGAGCAAAAGTAAACATGGAAGTTAAAATCTGAAAAACAAAATAAAAACCAAAACACATGAGAAAACTATCACTTTCTTTAGAAATCATTCACTGTGGTTGAAAACGCTTGCTATCATCTTGGCATGCATTTCAGCAGCTATTGCTAACAAGGATTACTAGAGCACAAGCTGTAACTGCTAGAGAAAATGGAAAGACTCATTTCAAAGTACAAAGAACTCAGAAGAACAGTTAGGAATAAAATTAACCTGTCAGATAAATTAGATGCATTTCTGGGACTGGTGAGTCCAGTTGGATCTCACTGCAGGCCGCTGAGCGCTGCTGGTTTCTCAGATAGTTTGTTTCAAAGCATTTTCATGTCCACACCACATTTTACTTGAAGACTACAAAAGCCAAAATTTGCTGCTTATGCTGAAATCCTGAGAAGGTCTCAGCAAAACAGGAAAAGTTTATTCAAACATCTGGCAGGGGAACCTACAGGCTGAACTGGACCCTGGCTAACTCTGCTTCCCTGCTCAGGGCTGGTCCATGCTGTGCTGAGACTCAGCCTGGGATCTGCATGTCTGGGAATCTGCAGGCAAAACAGAGAGCCCAGATGAGGATAGGGAGTATGACAGTAAGTCCAGAAAGTGTGATATACCACGAAAGAACAGGGGTTGCTCTAGTGTATGCCAGGGATTTCCTGATAATGTTTTTCAAATACGACAAGAGCTGTTGCAAAGAAGGAGCAAAATGCTTTTCATGCCCATATAGGACAAGAATTAATATATTTAGGTGCAGTGAAGAGGTTCCAGTAAGGCACTAGAAATAATTCCCAATGGTATGGACAGTGGAGGAGTGGAGCTATGCTGAAGAGGTGTGTGTTGTCCATCCTGGGAAATCTTTAGGAACGACTAGGAGAAAACTCTGTCTGTGGGGTAAGGGTGATCCTGTCTTGTGGCTATGGTATTGATTAAAAGATGACTTGAAAACCTCTCCAGTCTTATTCTGATACTTTGCTTTTTTTGTAACCTTTCAGAGTGAATATTCTTTGATGATTTAAGCTCTCTGGGCTCTCTAGATACTTCTGGTTTGACTACGTAGACTCACCTTACATGACATGTAAGGTTGTCTGCACTTGTTCATCCCTCTAAAAAACAAAATCGTGTCAAATATAAGGCTATTGTATGTGGACACAACTCAGCTAAATATAATAGGTTTGCAAATTATTGTCCTAAGTCCGAATTCAATCTCAGTGAACCCAATAGAAAAATTGCCATAGAATTAGTAGACTAAAGGGAAATAATTTCAGAAAGTTAAATGATTTTAACAGAAGAAAAATCATGCTACAGAACTCTGTAGTTTAGCTTAAAATTCAACAGAAAGTTAATTCATTAGTAAAGTCACTCAAGCTTGACTAATAACAGCCTGAGCCAGAAAATCTAGCAATTTAAAGTAAACTTTTAGTTGCAAGTATAACTTGATGCATATGATGCCAGCTGCAGAAATTGCCATTTCAAACCTCGCTTTGGTTGGCACAATGGGAACAAATAGCTCTCAGCTGCAGGTGAAGCCTACCAGACCTTTCTCTTCAATCTCTGTATAGTGTCAGTTCTTCTTAAAAAACAGCCATTAAATTATCGCCATTGTCTTGGGGGAATGGTGATTGATGTCTCTTCTTTTATGCTAACTCAGCTTGTCTCTCTGCTCTAAATGGCCTTGTCTTTGGCATGGATGTTGGTAGTACATCATTAGGTTTTGGTACGCATCGTGCTGCTCGCTGCTCGCAGCTTGGCAAACAAGGCTGTCAGACGTGGCCGTTCAGAGGATTAATACAGCTCTCCTGAACTCCTGAATACAGAGAGCCACGGGGTCCCACCTGTTGGGGCTCTAGCAGGGTGCTGCGCAGCGAGCGCCTTCGTCCTGTGAATGCTAAGGTGGCAAGGTAAAGTAACAGGGATTTGTGCTTCCGTGGTATCTGTTGGGCTTCATCCCAGCTGCTGCAGACGGCATGGGAGGATGTGCACGGGAACTCTCACAATGGCAGCAGAACCCACAGAAATCATTTCAGGTGCTTATGTTGGTATTTAAACACGTTTGCTTTGCTGTTGCACTGAAAATGTGAGATACTCCCTCATGTGTTCGTACACTGCAAAGGAGGGCCCTTTTTTGTACACAGCTGATCACTGTTCATAGATGTGCAACGCAGATCTCTGGAGAGGAACCAAAAAGAGAAGTGAAAACAAGGAGAAGGAGAAAGCTCTAAGAAAGTGCTAGAAGTCTGTTCTGCTAACACTGGTACAAGCCCACAATGAGCCTAGGGACACTGGTGGTGCAGTTATCCCTGCGGCCATTGTGGCGGGGGTAGAACTAGATGATCTTTAAGGCTCCTTCCAAACCAAATCATTCTATGATTCTATGATTCTTCAAGGAGGGAAAGTGTCCTGCCATGTGTTTGAATCAGCATAGCATGTCTAGTGGTGACTGGTTTGTCAGGGTAAAGTGAGCTTTAAATGCTTTATTTTTCCCCTTTCTGCCCCTCAAACAGCCATAGTTTGAATTAGCTGTAGTCTTCACAGCTTGTAGATGTCAAACTTCCAAGTAAAGACAGCAAGTAGTGAAATAAACAGATACATCAAAATTGTTATCTTAAATGGATCAAAAAAGCTTAGCCTATACATCCTACCTGGGGAGCATGTAAGACTTACCCACGCATCTGTACTTCAGAGGTGGGTGACCTGAGCTCAGAGGTTGTTACTCAGGTCTGTATTTTTAAGCAGCCTCTGCCTTGGGAGCCTCTGCTTATGTGTAGCTTGTATGTATCTCTGGTGCTACAGTCAGCAGAGCACTGGCAGGCTTCACATGGACAAAACCTCTTCCACTGGTAGCCTTGTTTGAACCAAGGCTACTCACAGGATACTACTAGTGAGATTACTGTGATGTTCATAGCACAACAGAACCCTCTATTTAGTGCATAATGTGGTTTACATTTAACTAATTTTGTATTCTTCCTCATTTTCTTTTTAGAATTAAGAGAGGCTAAAAACTATTTCTCCCATACACTGAGTACTGAGTGCAGTTCAGGTCTTTGCATCTCAAGAAGGATGTAGTAAAATCAGAAGACATAGAAAAAGGCAATTAAAATGACTGTGGGATGAATCGGCCAATTTATGTGGAGACACTAAAAAGACTCAGTTTAGAGGAGGAAAGGCTGAGGTGATACATTCACAAAACCATGAAGATGATGGATAAGGTGAACACAAGACTGCTCTTGGGATTTGTTCACCAAGTCCCTTAACGCAAGCACTGGCGAGCACTTGAGAAACTCAGAGAGATTGTTTTAAACCAGATACAGGCCAGTGCATGGTTGGCAGCAAACATCTAGAAATCACATACATAGGAGGCCACAAAGGTGAACGGTATCAGCAGGTTCACAAGGGGATTAGACACATGTGTGGACAGCAGTCTCATGCAGTGGTACTCAGGAGCCTAGGCAGGTATCTCCCACTAACATCCCATTACTACCCATCGTTCTCCCTCACAGCAGCTCCTACTGCCACCAACACACAGTCAGGCAGTTGGGAACCATTGCTGTAACCAGCAGGGTGTTTTTCAACCTCACCTTCTGCAGTTTCTGCCCCAACAGCTTGTTGCTCTCCCCAGAGCCCAAAGAAAGCTCTCTCTGCAAAGGGACCACCATGAGCTGGCAGGAAAGGAGAGTGTGCCATGGACTAGATGGTTTCCACATCTCTGAATGTGGTCCTGGAGTTACTTTTATTCTGCTTTGGTGGCCGGGAACAATACCCCTTTAACAGAGACACTGTTTTAAAGGGACTGTTTACAGCCAACTACAAACAGAGTTTTGCAAATATTTTCCCAAATACAAAATAATCAGTCTGCTTTGGTGGCATTCAACTCCTTCTTCATCTGATTCCTTTCCAGAGATGTGAGGGGAACATGATCTGCTAGGATGTTCATGGACTTAGAGCCTCTGGCAAACATGCTCCTCCATGAAGAGTCACAGTGGGAAAGGATCATCTGGTAAATCTTCAAAGCTCCAGGAATTGCCCAATTGGACATTAAAAAAAAAGAAAGTGTCTCTAAGTTACCAATTATGGTCCAGTCACAAAACATAGGAAAAAAAACCTTCTTAGGAATGCACAAAGCAATAGACAAGGAGTCTGCGGACAATCCAGACACTGCCCAACTGCTGAGCAAATCGCTACAGGTGAACAATAAATAAGACAAAATCCTCTTACAGATGATTTTTCAAACAAAAAATTGTCAAATAAACTGGCCTTGGCTGGGGGTCCTGTCCTAGCTTATAGAATCTTGATTTGGTACCAACTTGGAATCATAGAAAATAATGGCTCAAAGTGCTGGTTTAGAACTGAGTTGTTTGTCTGTTTGTTTTTCCTTAAGTCTGCAATTGCTTCTTTTGAATGAACGCTGTGCCCTTGGAAGATGTCAGATTGACCTTTCTGAGAACTACAGAATTCATTCAACAGCTAAAGAAACTTCATTTTTCTCAGTCAGCCTTTCTATAATGGTGACATTCTGTCACTACCCAACACCAAAGTGTTTCCATCTGTTGTTTCTGCTGCTTCCTTGCCTCTATATCTTTTAGGTGGAAGGATCTGTAAAAATAATAATTATGTGAATCTAGAAATAGAAGTAGAACTTACTCTTTTAGAGACCTACTGCTAGATGAAGAAGATTTTACCTGTTCCTGGACTTCCTTCTGACCATTTAAACTCATCAGTGATCCCTGCGTGAACTGCTGTGTTTACTGAGTTCATTTGTTTTATGGATTAAAGCACTTGGTTTGTCCTGGTTCTGCATCAGCTCAGAGCTGGAGGTAGCCTGCTGGAAGCAACCGAGAAAGCATTTTAACCACTTTATTGCTGCTTCAAGGGGACCAAGATCAAATAAGTGCATATGGGAAGGAAGAGGAGAAAGGGTGGGCTCGACAAACTTTTGCTGAGCAGGAATCTGAACGCAGCACTGGCCCACACCTCTTCCCTCCACTCATTCCTTCTGCTGTCTTCCCACCACCATGTCTCTGGATTCTGCTCTGCCTTAGCATCCCTTAACTTCGTAGTTGCTCATGCCAATAAGCAGCTCTAAAGATGCAAGTGGATGTAATGCAGAAAGGAATGGTCAGATCTCTGGAAAAGAAAATCAGCTTCTCCAGATCCTGTTGGGATACACCCCAACAGCCACCCTCTTCAGACTCCAGCTGATCTCTTTAGCAGTAAGGATCACCCACATTTCTGAAACATATTCATCCATGCCCATCCTGCTTGTAAGCCCCTCTGCGTGCAGGGTGGTGAGTGATCTGGATGTGTGAGCCACCCCAGCTCCTGGGAGGGGGAATGTCAGTGAGCCACTCCAATGGCTGCAAGGAGGTTTGCCTCCACTATTCGGCACAACACTCAGATAGCGGACAGACTCCATCCCAGTGCCTGACTCAGGTGTCCAGGACTATCTGACTGTCTGAGAGGCCACTGCAGTTGTCAACGCTTGAGCTGCGAACCTCACATCTCTGCTCCAGTTGCTGGAGCTCAGACCTTCATGCACAGAGCCCTCATGCCCAGGAAAGTACATAGAAATGGAGTTTAATGAGAAGATGGAACAGACTGCAGTGATCAGCCCTTTTTATTCTCTTTTGCTCTGTTTTCCCACAGTTGTTTCCCCAAAGAACCTCCATCCCTCTCTGTTCCCACCTGTAGTCCTTCCCTTACAGGTCTGCAACAAGTTTTGTACAATCCCAAAATGTTTTCCCCCTTCATCCCATACTGAGTCCCACTCACCCAAAAGGCACTAACCCCCTCAGTCCATAGCATGAGCAGGAGCCCTCTCGGTTCTGGGCTGTTACCTCCAGACCATAGCATAGTGCCCTGCCTGTGATAGCCCTGGGAAGGGCAGGTTTTCTCAACTAGGTTATGTTGGGTTTCTCCAGCTAGGCTTTGAGAGTTTGTGCATGTCATCTCTGCTTCTCTGTGCTTCTCTGTGCTCCCAGAGATGACCCTTCAGTCACATAACCTAACACCCTTAAGCAGTTGAATCCCACCCCTATTGCCACCCCTAATGCCAGTCATGAAAATCATAGTTTCTGGAAAGCTGTGCCAAGATACTTGGATCATGCATGATCATTTTTGTTGAAATTAGAAACTTGTAGATCTTCTCAAGGCAGGTTGTTGGTTTTGAGGATCTGTGTGGCCTATCATTTGGCTAAAACTCACCTTCATATTTGTAATTTAGTTTTCTTTCACTGCAGTCTTCCTGTTGCAAAGATGCCATGAACCTCAGCCAAGCAGACAAGGTGAGCAGCCCACTCCAGCCTCACACAGGGATACTCCAAAGGCAAGCCAGAGCCCTTGGCATCTGCTCTTGTCTACATCCCCACAGGGCAGGACCTGCCTCTCTGGTCAACCTGGACTGCCCGTGGCATTGCAAACAGTCTCTCTCTTCCTTCTTACAACATCAGTTCGGTGAGCCTCATGCAGAAACATGTCTTGGTCCAAGACCATACTCTTTATTAGGGATAAATGAAACCCCCAGGTTTCAAGATTTTTGATGTTTGAGTCCTAATTGAAAACTAAATTAAGACTTAAACCTGTGTTTTTAATCTAAAGGACTTGGGTTTCTCACCATATTCTTAGGAAGAGTGAACATTAGTTCTGAAATTTGGTCTCCAAAAGCAGAAGACAGACAGTTTATTTCTTGACACATAAAAGCTGATTGCTTCTTTTTCCCTGATACTGCAGTTAACTACGAGAATGCCAAGAATCCAACGTAAAGCAACAAACCTCATCCATGCCTGTCCATCTGCTAAAGAGATTTAAATAATATTTATCTACCCCTGAACTCTGCTATGCCCTGTTGAGCAGATGACTTGGAGCAAGAAAAAAAACATCAGTGGGACTGTCTCCAAGCTTCAACTTTTTTGTCCTCATTTAAGAGAGGGAAAGCTCTGATGAATCCCTTCAATGGTCATGAAAAAACTGGACAAAACTGCCACTCCAGCTATAGCCCACACTTCAAATGGCCGTGAGATGGCCTTTTCTGAATGCTACATAGTTCAAGGAGGCAGTGAAGTGCTCAGTGGAAGATTTTGTATGGGAACTTTAACTTCCCATTCCATTTGACTTTTGGTCTTTAAAATACAGGTCAAATCAATGAATTTAATGAAGGCCGTGGAACACAAAGGCTTCGCCTTGCATTTTGACCTAGATAAAGGAGAGTCAGTCCAGGTCAAAAGGCTTTAGCAGCACTTTAAGTGGTTAGTACACAAATGTGACAGAGTGTTTAGACTCTTGGAGACTTGCAAGACCCAGTGACAAGCCGTTAAAAGTATTTGAAATAGCTGCTTGAATGAACTTTGATAAGGTACCACTATTGTCTTCCATTGTGTCTTTCTTTTCATACCAAAACACCCCCAAAAGAACAAGAGTCAATGAATGTATAATGCAGTCCCACTTTTACTGGATTTGGGGGTTCTTTTGCCCCTTTGGACTTTTTTTGTGAACTGTTTATGCCATTTTCATTCATTTCCCCACATTAAGCCTTTCTCAGATGCTAGTGATTAATGTGACTTGTCAGCAAGAGCTTTTAAAGTGCAATGATACTTTCAGAAGCTATAGCATGTCAATCGAACCTAAGATTAAGAACAAATTAAGAGTAAATTTAGTCTTACTGAACCTTCTTGAGAGATGGAGATACCATACGTGGAGGTGGTGGTGGCACTTTCTAGCTCCCACACCACAGGTCAGATATCTGAGGCAAAACTAGCTCAGAACAGCAGACCTCTGTATTAAATTCTGGATTCATATCTTTCCTCTCACTGGGATTAAATAGGCTGGTGAAATCATCAAGCACTTAGCACACATTCACATACTCTACACAGGCATCTAAATTTCGTGGTTGAAATCAGCTTGTTGGTAAAGGTAAGTTTCTATTATCAGCAATAAATGTATTTTAATGGTGGAAACCTTACTGTCAGAAAACTTACGATGGTGAGATCTGCCAGAAAGCAAATCTCCATTTAAATACATAATTATTCTCCATTACCAGAAAGCATTTGTCTAAGGAAAACTGGTAAAATGTGTAACAGTTCATTATGCAGGACCAAATTTGTCTAGAAAGACCAAAATCCTAGTTAATTTGTGCAAGACAGAAAGGTTCAGTTTTGTTTTGCTTTTCAATTTTGTTGTAAAAAGTCTGCTTCTTGAAAGCTTTCCAGGCCAGAGATCAGGTTCCCCCTTTATAATGGGAGCTATTAATGCCTGAAATGGGCCGCTCTAAAGAACCACATGTCCGTTTCACATGGTTTGATAGCTCCATGATTTTGCTCACTGTGCTTTTGGGACTTTTCTCAGTATTCTCTATAGTGAGATTTTTATTGTATTTTACTCTTTTGTCTGGTTTTTGTGTTCGAAATTTTTCCCTTATTCATTGACCAGCAACTTTCTGTCACCCATCTTTGACTTTTCTTCTTACATCTGCATTAAAGCTGTCATTTACTTCTGCTTTTTCCCCTCTCTCCATATTTGACAGCAAAAGCCTTCATCAGCTTTTATCCCTTTTTGTTCACATTATGACATAACCTGCGCAAAGTGGCACAGCTCCCCAATTCTTGTATATAAAATTTGCAACATTTTTTGAGACGGGTCAATGCCCATTTTTGGGATCCTTTTCTTTATCTGAGTACCGTGTTAAAACTTTTTGCAGATGTGAGCTATTCAGGAGCAGCCTGCGGCTGCATGCAGAGATGGGGAAAAGAAGAAAAGGCCTTCCTATTTTGTGATTGCCATAGTAACTCAAACATTGCCAGGGTGTTTGTCGGTTTGGTAGGGCACAGCCGAGGAATTTTATTTCCTGTGCAATCAAGCCCTCTACTGGAGATCATGGCTTGTATGACATAAGGTTACAGAGAGGACAGTGGGCTTGTTAGGCCTGGGATTAAGCATTTCAGTTTAAAATAATACCCATTTGTATCCATTTTGTTCAACATAACAACAGCTGCTGGCCTTGGGATGACAGGCTTGCCTTTTTAACCAAAGTCTCGTATGTCATTTATGAATGAGGCAGACTCCATTCATTTTTGCTTTGAATTCACATTGCTTATTTTTGGTTGTTTGACTCTTTTTTTCTTTTTAAAGCATGTGGTGATAGTCAACATTGTTCCTGCAATTATATTCATGGTTTATGACAGGGCAAAATCCAGCTTTATTTGGGATGTCAAATCATCACTTCCATTTGGGGGCAAACGGGTTAAAAAAGAAAGGAGAAAGAAGCAAGGAAAACATCTGAGGTCAGCATAGTGGAAGCTTTTTATTAGACTAATATATAGAAATGGAGAAAGACACTTTCAGGCACAGGAGCTTTTCTTCAGACCTGAAACAGGAGCCATAGACTTTAGGTTGAGAAGGTTTCTGTCTCCCTTCTAGGTCAGAAGAAGGACTTTCTGCTCCAGGAGCTTCCCGTGTTTCCAGGCTGTGGCAGACACCACTGCTCCCTGCAAAATGTGCTTTGTGTGCACTCACCCCAGGCCACTCTTTAGCCGTGGCTGCTGCCACTCCAAAGCGCCTCTGCTTTCACCTGACTGTTGCTTAACTGAGTGGCAATGGCTCTGCTGACATCAGCTCCTGGCCACCTTCTGCGATGGGTCGCGGCACAGGACTGGGGACAGATGCACTGATGCAGGCGTGAGGAGGGGATAGCAGCTTATGGAGAGGCTCCTTCAGTCTATCAGTTTCAAAGAGAGTTCAATTTTCATGCCTTCTGCTAACCTTAGCACTGTAGTGAAAGGACTCACCCACCCAAGCAATAGTGATAAAGATGAGGGGCAAACTTCATCCCTCATTCCTTCATCTCCCCAAAAGACCCTGTCGTATTGCTTCACATTTTTAAATTGAAGCAAGTAAAAAAGTGAGTCCCATGTTGAACCTGGCAGCAAGAAGCATGGTCCTGGGCAGCAAGAGGAGCTCTGCAGCTGTGTGTCTCACGGCTTTGGCCCTGGTGAGTGCCAGCTGAGCACAGGACATTCCCATTTCAGACTGTCAGCAATTGCACTCCTGCTTGAAACAATACAAAGGAGCTTGAATCACACCCAGGGCTGCAATTTGCTACCATAGCTCTGAGCAGGGGAGATCATTAGCTCTCCTTCCCCATCCCCACCTTCACACAGACAGTCCTGAGGCCAGGGCTGTCCCGAAGTCTCCACAGAACTCAGGACATGAGCACAAGTCCCATGTTCCCACCAGCTCCCCTCCTGACTTTCCTGCTCCTGCAGGAGTTCGAGAGAACCCCAGACCTATCCTGATGCATCAATCCAATCCAGGACTTCACGCTCATGGAAGACATTCAGCTCCATTTAAATACCAGTCAAAGTACTTGAAATCTGGTACATTGGGAAAGCTGTAAGAGAAGACTCCCTTCCGTAAAGTCTGAGGTTAAATTTGGCTTTTCTTATCCTGAGGTATTTCCTAGAGAAGACAATCACACTGATCTCTCCCCCACACTGAAGCTCATATGAGCTCCCCCAGCCCAGGAGAGCAGTATGAAGCAGTGTGGTGCAGGTGATCTTCTGTAATACCTCTCAGCTGCCTGGAGAAGAAGCAAGATGGGGTGGGAGGAAGGTGATAGCGGCACAGCAAAGACCTGGAGCTCAGTATTAGATCCTGCCTGAAGGACAGAAGCTGCCTCATGCAGTATCAGATCACTAAAAAAGCTCCCTACCTCTCAATCTCCTTCCTCTACCCCAGGATCCAAACATTTCATTCCTAAATCATAAAATTGGTTTCAAGTTAGACAGGAGCAGAAAGCTTCCTTTAGTGCTTGTGACTGAGGGAATAGAGAGGAGAACCACTTTGATGATATCAGAATGGCTTCAGTCTGCCTTAGACATGTGAAGTACTGGGAAATGTTTAATTCATCATGCACACCACCTTGTAAACCTGACATTTGTGTAAACCTGACATTTGTGAATATGTGTAATATCTTCAGAGTCTGGCTTCTGGCTTGCCAGTGAGACGCAGGAAAAGCCAATGAAGACTGCAGTTATCTTTCTACCAACTTTGGAAGTGAAATAAAATAATTTGCTTTCATACAGATAATACTTAAAACCATCACTAACCAAATCTGGTGGTTCAAAGAGGGATTTTTACTGTAGGCAGTATGTTGTTATTCAGTTTGGATTCCGGTTTGTTTCGCCTTTCCATGCTGTAGTAGATTCACAGCTGTGAGATTGGTGGGCAATGTCTCATACTGCCACATGGATTCAGCCTTAGCCAGGCTGGAGTGCAACCACAGCCATGACCCATTTGAGCTGTTTGACTATGGAAGTACCTAGAGAGCTGCATCTGCAGTTACTTACCCAGCCAAGCCCCAGGAAAGGCAGCACCCTGTGCCGGGGGAGCTCATCAGCTCACCCCATGGCCTTGCCCTCCTCCTCTCTGGGACTTACAAGTCACATTGCTAAGAAGCAGGATGGGGTTTAGGGTCACTGGCCACACCAAGTTCGTAGATAGGACATTGCAAAAATCCCTTTGGTCGCATTTGCTGCAGATCAGCCTTTTTTACCTTTATTACGAAATTTACATTTATTACGAAATAAATGAATTAAGCTGATGTGGAATGAAGAGAAAATAAAATCACATACATCAGGATGATGGAGGGGCTGGTCTTCTTAAGTCTCTATGTTTCATGAAGCACTTGCTTTCAGATTGAAAAGGTTAAGATTAGCATTTAGCTATCCCTCTGAAGCAAACAGAATTGTAGCTAATGACTACTTCCCTGGAGGTATTTAGAAGGGATGTACATGTGGCATTTGGGGATATGGTTTAGTGGTGGGCATGGTAGTGTTAGGTTATGGTTGGACTTGACGATCTTAAAGGTCTTTTCCAATTGATTCTTTGATTCTATGATTCTTTAAATATGGTTAAGGACTTGGATCCAGGCCATTCAGGTCACTATCTTAGGAGAAGCGTGAGCATGCACGACTCATTAACCCATGGAAAATCTTCCTCAAGGCCAGCTCTCCCCTGTACTGTCTCCTCACTTTGTGAACAGAGGTGGCAAAGCTAATGTGGGGACTTCTGAAGTGGTTGCACAACATGCGCACCTCTTCTGTATGTGCTGCCCACCAGGTGGGTGGCACTGCACAGAGCCACATTTGGCTGGATTGCAGCAACCCTGCATCCTTTGCCCACTGCATGGGCTTGCTCAAGAACCAAATCACATGAATGTAGAAACTAAATGCATCCCCCTAAACAGAATCACATCCTCCTGCTCCATGCAAGAGCCCTAATGCCAAGCACAGGCAGCTGGCTTTGAGCAGCCGTGGCTGCTCACTCTGCTCTGGAACTGAAAGGGGCAGCAGCCCATGAGCTGCCTTCTTAGTGCCCATGGCCATCCAAACCAATACGGTAATCAATTGTACCTAAGAGCATCACACACAATAAGGCAGAAGCATCTGGAAATACCACCAAGCTCACCACTCTGACTGAGAGCAGGATCTCCCCATCCTAAAATCCCAGTTCTGCCCTTAGATATCAAAAAGTCTCATATGCAACCCAGAGGAAGACTTTCCTCATTAACGCAAAGCTGTCTTCCTCTTGCATTCGTGTGACCTCTCTACTTTGCCAATAAACCAATTTTCCCTTTTTATCTCTTCCTTTGTCCCAAACATACAATGCCACTGGAAAGCCACCATTTAGAAAACAAACTTCATCATGTTAGCATAGTTAACATTACTGTATTCTTTAAATTCGTCTCTGTTTCCACTACCAGGAATTCTTCTTCTCCCCCTACAGCAGGTAAAAAACTTTAGGGAGGCGGCTTGATTTTATGGTGTCCATTGTCTACATACAGTGAAATCAGTCTTATTGTTATCAATAGAAGCTGCACCTATAATAAATCATCACAGTATGATAACCTAATGCTATGATGCTATTCATAACTCCTTGGAGGTAACCAGAAGCCATCTGGACATGGCCCTGGACAACCAGTAGGTGACCCTACTTGAGAAGGAAGGTTGGACCAGGTGTCCTCCAGAGATGCCTACCAACTTCAACCCCTCTGTGATGCTAAGCTGAGTGCTGGCCATTAAAATATTGCTAAAATCTCATTGTGACATTGGTATACTACGGTAAACAGTTTTCAGAATGTAAAGATAGCAAGAATCAACAAAGGAGGTTGAGATTTAAGTATAAGAGGGACTACAAAACAGTTTCACTGCTAATTTTCACCACCATGAATTCACAGTAACTCTTCTGATGTCTATTGATTTGCTCAGATGTAAGAAAGGAATGTGGTCCAAGTCCTGTAGTTCTGAAATAAGGTGTTTTAAAGGTCAATCAAATACAGCAATACATGAAAACTCGTTGCTGTAGGAGACTTCATTTGCAAGCCGTATCACATCTTGCCTACTTACTTGCAGAAGAATGCAACTTCCCCCTCCCCCGTGGCACTTAATTTGTCAGTTTTATATGACCAACTAATTAAAAATGTTTTATCTGAAAGCAGGTGTTTTCATCATGGCCATACCTAGGAACACAGCTCAGGTTTGGTGAGATCATCATCTTCCCTGTGAGACATGATTCACTGGGCAGTGATGGGTGCTGGGCTCTGGCCTCACCCTTCTTGCAGTGTAGGAATTAGGATGATACGAGTATACATTTACCTTTAGATTAGAAATATTAAAATCCATAGGGTGGTGGCCTTTGAAATAGGGAGGTAGTATGTCTTTTATATAAATTCCCAAATTTACTGCGGAATTTATATAAATTCCCAAATTTATGTATACAAAAAACCTCCTCAGTTCCCAGAAACAAATGAGAGGAAAACCTTATTAAAATACCGCACCACATGCTGTAATCTGCTTCTAGGGAGAACACTGATGTGGCTCAGAGCTTCTCTTCAAGGTGAGCACTCCTAAAATGCCAGTGGAATCTCAGTCTTCTTCACTACAGCTGTCTTCTGAAACTTACTATGTGACACCTAAAATACACAGATATACAGAGAAAATCAGCAGACTGCTATTTTGTCTCACAAATTCTGAGCTTAACAGAGCTTAGAAGCTACTTCCATAATTTTACTCTTTGCAGAGAGAAGGCTGCAGTGGGACTTAACTAAACCTCAGTACAATTCTTCACTGTGTTATTGCCTCACCAGGTACTTTAACAAATTTTACTTTACAACAAATAAAAAAAGCCAAATAAAACCTGCAGCCAGCTCCTCCCCGGTAAGGTACTCAGTGTACAGGTTTATTGCCACTGCTGGTGGAGAAAGATGCTCAGGCCAGATGCCTAACAGCACAGGAGAGAGGAGGAAAGAGTCTGTGCTAGCCATGGCATGTCTGTAGCTGGCTGTGGCCCGGGAAGGGTTAAACGCTTTGTGGTGAGGTGGGACAAACTTCACTTAAACTCAAATCTGTGGTCAGCCCGATTGTTTTGACACCTGCACTATGTGAGGGATGGCACGGTCTCCTTTGTGGCGCATAATGGCACATCTTCATTATTGTTCTAGTACTCTGCAAAAAAAGAAGGGGGGAAAATCCCTAATCTTTCTGTGGTGCCAGTGACTGTAACAATGCCGGGAGGTTTTCTTTTCCTCCTTGCTCTCTCTTTCCCTTAACCCGCTATTGTTGCCATAGCCACGATGGTGCAGTACTGCTGGTTCAGGGAAGTTTCTGTACTGTACCGCCCTGAGCTTATTGTTTAAATCTTTATTATTCAACTGTTCTGAAGATTTACATTTTTAATGGCTCATTTATGTAATCCCATAAATAAAGTAGCAGAAAAGCATCCCACACAAATGAGTGAATTGGGGTTTGAAAAAAGCTGCTGAAGCAGGTCACTCAGGGTCTCAGCTGCGGAGCCTTGATTGGTATCAGCGATATAACCACTGTGGCAATGGACTTAAGACCACCCAGTCAGCCCCAAAATGGTGCATTACCAGGGAATAGTGGAATGGTGCTATAGTTCAATCTCCTCTATTTAGCAGGGAGCAGAGTTCTGCTGCAAAAACCATTTCAGGCTCAGTCTCATTTACCTTATTGCTTTGACAGCTGCACCTCTCCCGCCGTAAAGTTTAGATGATTAGCTTTTCCCTCCTAGCAGCTGATGGCGATAGGTCTTTTTTTTCTTAACCAGTATATTCCTGGGGCTGGTAAATTCCCTCTAAAGAGGCTGTGAATTCAAGCACCTGCCTGAAGAATTTGTTTTACAAACTGAGCGCTGAGACGGAGACATGTTCTAACAATTCACTTGTAAGCTTCTCCCCAGTGTTCCTCTTGCCAGCTCCCTCCCCACACCCAATCCTTCAGGAACTGTAAATCCTTTAACCAGGGCGAGTGCATTCATATCTGCAGCCATGCTTATGGAAATTGGGGAAGATACTCTGTTTCCGGTCAGTTCTCACCCTTGATAGTCAATTTTTAGTTGTTAACTTAAAGAACAGTCAGTCAGCCATGGTGTATCTCAGGCACTCTGTCTTGGGACATCCACCACATCTTCCAAGGCATCCTGCTCTTGAGGACAGGTACCAGAGGCCAGCTGTGTGCCCCACACCTTGCACCCACTACTCCACTAAGCCAGAAACCCACCTAACCCCACTCTTGTCTCTTTGGGTCAGTGTCACCCTGGCATGGCTTTGGCTCCACCAGCTAGCGTCAGCTCAGAGCACAGGCAGCTTGCCTGGGGCTGCCCCGCTTTAGGGACTGCAGCCAGGCAGATCTGAGCTGGCAGCGCCAGGCTGAGGACTCCCCAAACACAACTGAGCTGTTCCTCAGCACAAGGCCTCATCACCTGGACCGCTTGCGGCTCCATGCGCACTCGGGTCTCAGTAAGATGGGGTGGCTGGGGCATGGGACAAGTAGTGCTGCCTGAGAAGTGAACCCAGGACTGGCTGCTCCTTCTCCTCACCCCCAGGAGGTCTTCTGGGGATCCCAGTTAGTGCAGCATGTTTGGAGAACAGCTTGCCCTCCTATAAGATGGGAGGTGGATGCAGATGCAGAGTGGGAGCTTGGTGGCGGCACAAGCTGAGACCCCATCACTGTGAACACCTACCCTGGGAGCCAGCAGTGGCCCATCCTTGCCAGTTCCCACCTCCCAGATGGTGCTGACAGGTAACACCAGCACCAGCTTCTCCCTGCCACAAGACAGCCAGGACAGGTCCTCACAGCACTGCTCCCATGCACCTCCCCTTGTCCTTATCCTGGACACACAGCCATGGAAACAGCCCCATCCATCCTCCCCGGCTCTTCCCAGCGCTGCCGGGACAAGCTCCAGCCAGGGCACTGGCTGACAGAGACAACAACCATGCAGTCAGAGCCAAAATGGTGCAACCTGCAGTCAGCACCCAAACCATGACATGGGGTCTGCTGTTATTGAGACACATGGGTGCTGCCTTCTCCGTGCACACATATTTTAAGTGCAAAGGAACAATGCATTTTCCCATAATTGAAAAGCAAAGCAGGTTTTTACAGGGTACATCAGCGTGAAGCTCTGCCAGCAAATACACCGCAGCAGTGCACAGGCAAGGGGTGGCGGGACAATAGCCCTTCCTCAGTTTACCTGCTGGATCTTGTTCTGCCTGGCTGCATGGAGTGGAGTCAAAGGAAGCTGCTCAGAGGCAGGGAGCAGGCAGCAAAACAAAGGCAGGGAGAATACCAGCCAGCCCAAAGGAACAGTGGGGAAGCTGGTAATTGGGCCGTGTGTGTTTGGCTTTCGCCAGGCTAGCAGGTTTGTTTTTCCCAGGCTGGAGCCCAGGCTGAAAGAGACACGAAATTATTAAAGACCTCAACCTAGAAAGGAGAAGAAAGGAGAAAAAGTTGGCAGCGGCGGCTGGAGGTGAATCTCAAGTAATGAGAGCACGGTGGGGGCTTTCTGCTCCCCCCTGAGGGCAGAGGTGCTTGGGAAATCATTTTCAATGGGCAAAGAAAAGTGAAGTTTAAGTAAAATCCATTCCTGTGGACGTTTATTGCTAGTTTAACTCATTTCTCAGGCAGCAGGGAGCCTACAGGGCAGGATGCGATAGGGCCTGCTATGGAAAGGTAGAGCTGTGGCTTCCTGGTCCCTCCGTTGCTGCAAGAAGATTCCCACAGGGATCCAAGCCCAGACGGGACTCATCGGCGAGGCAGAGCCAGAGCCACCCTCGGAAGGTATTCCCCCATGGTGGGGCTGATCTTTGGTCCTTTCACCAGGCCAGCACTGCAAGGAGGTGTACGTTTGCCTGCAGGTCTATAGTGCTTCTTGCAGGCAGGATGTACTCAGGGCAAACCAAAAGCCGTGCTAGTGCAGCACTGAGCTGAGCTGCTTCCCCCTGCTCTGGCTGAACACCCTGCTTATGCTTGGAGGACTGCTATGTATTTGCAAAGCACACTATAGATATGAAATCTTCAATAAAGTAACCAACCTTTGCAGTCCCTTTCCCCTTTAGTTCAGGGAGAACCTGTACTGAGTGTCACAGTCTTCATCTGCAAGATGGACAGGCAGTCATGAGGGCTGTGGAAAGCAGTACCCAAATCATGACTCCCAGGGGAAAAACGGGACTGGTGGGAGCTGCTGGTGATCCTACACTGCTCTTCTGGCTTCAGTTCTCCTTTAACCTACACATCAGTGATTGATGGAGACAGAGCAAGGTGCTTAGCTGGTGCAGCGGCTAATGGCAGCACAACTTCATGATTCACACCAAATGATGGTACCACTGACATGGTACCAGCCACTTTCCTAGGAGGCTATGCTTTCTCCCACAGATCTATTTAACGAGAGCAGTCTCAGGTGTTTGATGTGACGGGGGTCTTTGTAGCAGCCAGCACCTTGATGGGGTCCTCAGGGAGGCAGGTGCAGGGCTAGACCATGGGAAACTTTACCTGCCTCTCCTTAAGGCATCCCCCAGGTTAGTAAATCAGGATCAGGAGAGAAAGGAGATAACAAACTCATTTCTAGACAAAACATTACATCCTCCAAGGACTTTGCAAGTGTCTTTTCTGTGTGGAGGGGCTCAGAGGCACTAACCTCCCAGCAACAGCTGGATGAGCATTAAAAACTGAACCAGCAATGCCATGAAATCCAAGCCGTATTACCTCTTTGGTGCTTTAGCAATGCAGTGAATTACACTGAAGAGTTATGTTTTAATTAAAGGGTCTGCTGTGGGCAGAGGTTAGACATTCAGATTGACACCACCAGCTACTTTGCTTACCTTCCTTTTGGCTTTTGCTATTACTCTGGTGTCTGGTAATATTGTAGAGAGAGAAAACTGTGTGTGCATATAATATACAGAATTAAGACAAAGCAATAGCTCACATAGAGCCTTGGTTTTCTTCACGTGCTATACTCCTTAGTATTATTGAACCTAAGTGATGGCTCATTACCAAGAACTCTGTCACTGTTCCTCATGGATTGCTGGCACTTTTCTCTCTTTGAGGCATTTTGAATGACTAGCGTTGGGGAAACTTTCCCATCTTCATGGGATGTTTTAAAAGACACAGCCTTTCTTCTCCAGTAAAGGCTGAAGAACTCAGAAGACAGAGTCTCAAGCAGAATTTCCATCCACATTTCCCAAAATCAGGCTTTGGCTGCATTTACACAAGTGATATTAAGCTGCCTGTAATACTGCTCCTGTAGCACTTTCTGAAATCTTTCCACAGGAATACACAGGCAGCCTGGCTGGGCCATCGGCTTCATGGCCAGCAGAGGACCAGGGACACACTTGGCAGGAGGGACAAGTCAGACTGCACCAAAGACTACTCCAGCTGCTGACTGCTCAAGGGAACACCAGGCCACATCCCTGCACTCTCCCTTTCATACCATGATCTTATGTTCATGCTTCTCTTTCAGATCCCCCAGGCTGTACCTCTGCAGTGGCCAACCCACTGTAGCTGCGACCACGCAGGAACAATCCAAGAAGGGATCTCCACAAAGTGAACTTTACTAAACATACAATTTAAAAGGATCAATGATTAAGTAGCTACAGCATATGTTAGCTTTTCTTTGTAATTCTAATTACTGCACGTTTGGGATGAGTGAGTCAACTCTACCAACTCACAAGGCTTGTGCCTTTAGCATTAAAGATGACAAACATTAAAGATCTTTGCCATCTCAGCACAGAGATGGGTCAGGATCAATGAGAGAGCAGGAAAGACTCTCACCGTGCTGCATCTGCCACCCAAGGGAACAGGAACTGTGTGCAATGGGGTAGCCATGGTTCCTCCCATCAAGGCTGAACTGGTTTGGGTGGGAGGGTGGCAGAAAGCAGCAGGATTTCCTTTCTGCTTGCTAACAAGAATCTCCATTGGCTCTCTCTCAGACTTAAGAGTCTAATTAAATCCTCAGTTACACTGGTTTTCTGCTGTGGTCTAGACAGCCTTTTCTCAACCACACCGTTAAAAATGTCATTGCCTTCACTTTCTGACAAAGTTTTGATTTTTGCCTTTGTGACTGTGTCATATCCTTGTAGCACTTTTTGTGACCATGTTCCAGTCTGTGATGACACTGAGATGGTAGAACACGAGTCTGTCATGCCATACTTTATACCGTAACAGTGCTTCACAGGATGCAGAATGCCTGAGGTTACCAATACGAGGCTGTGATGTTTAAGTCTTATCTTAGAGTGTAAACAATATGGAATCAATGTAAAATAAATAAGGAAGACACATCAGTGTTCACTTGAGACTTAAAGAGGCTGCTAAATTTTTGGCATAATAGTATTTGATTTTTTTTTGTTTTAAAGACTACTGGATCTGGAAATGAGGGTGTGAATATATATAGTTTGCAAAATTTTTAAGGCTTTTTCTTTTTAATTGGAGCTATGCCCTCTAACACTTACTCTTGATTATCTCCTACTGTCACTAAAACAAAGAGTGTATATTAATGCAGACAAGAGTTTCATTCATAGATGGTGAGCTACACCAGGATTATTTGCAAGTGCAAAGATCACTTGCATGAATAAAGATTTGGTGATCAGTGATTCTACCGATAAAATGAGTAAAATCCTTCTCCAAACACAATCCAAGTATGTTTTCTTGTTACTTATCCAAGCAAGTCTACTTTTGTGTTGTTCCAGTTTAATTAACTGAAAGCACATAATTATTAATGAGAGCCCTGATAGGGCAGGAGAGGAAACATGCTCCTCAGTGATCAACTTGCAGCCATCACACAAAACCCAGTTCTGTTTGTGCAGGAAAAGCAACCCCCTCCTGCTACATTATTCCATTGATCTATAAACATTTACATCTCTTTTGTTAACTAGTTTTCTGTAGAAATTTCATAATCACTAAGGAAAGCTTTTACAACTGCACCTCAAAAACCTTCTGGTTTAGACTGGATCAGTCTAAAAACCAGGGTCTATTTTTGCCTTTAAGTCATGTTATACATGAAATCTGTTGGGATTTTCTTGGACGTTCACAATTCATTGTAAATAATTCAAATTGGATTTACAAAAGAGAAGAGGCTGTACAATGAATGTAAGAACCGCATGTTACTGTATCACTGGCAGTCAAAACCAACATAAGTATTTAATAAAGCACAATCACAAAATGTTTTCTTCCCCTCTTTTGCATTGTTTTGTGATCTATATTCAGCATCAGGTTGATGAAAATGAACATTGTTGAGGATTTCTGTTCAGTATAATAATAAAGTGTAATTAGCAAGTTCTTCTGGCTATGGCAAGAGAATAGCCTCACCTGAATAAACTCTGTTATCTGTACAATGTGCACTGAAACTAAACAAAGACAACATTAGTAGCTCACAGATAAACAAGAAATACCTTTGAAGTATCATTGCAGCAACATTTAACGTAAGGTGCATTCCTCCCCATGTGAGTAATCAGGTTGCAATGCACTACTATGGGAAGCAGAGACCAAGAACACACTATTTATTTCTGTATTTATTTACTTTAAGGGTGAGGCACCTTTACAAGTAACAAGTATGCTGAGTTACAGCAATTAAAAACATTTTGAAAAGTCATGTCCAAGCTTTAGCTTCAGGGTTTAAGTCCTACCTTTAAGATACCTTATAAATGTGATGCTGGTGCTGCACAGTATGAACAACAGCAGATACAAGGCAAACTTGGTTTTATGCACTCATTTTTTTATTAAATAAAGTGGTCAGCAGGTGAACATTTGCCTTAAGAACAGTTAATGAGCAGCAGGTTTGTGGTTTTATTACATACATTTATAAAACACAGCAATAAAATACAGAATCAACCAATGAAAGAGAAATAATTCACATATGTTCTGTAAGTCATTAGAAAGCAGAATTAGATCCGAACTTACCACCACTGATTAACACACGCTTTCTCCAGCTATCTGCTTTAGGTCACGTCAGATCCTCTAGTTGAGCATTTTCTAGGATGGAAGCACTCTCTAGCAACCATGCAGACTAATGCTGAAAGCATATTCTATTCACTTTCCCTACCTAAAAGCCTGGCTTAAATCAATGTAGAATCAACAGCAGCACTTATCCTAGAGGGGTGTTTGAAGGCCTGAGTGTCTCAGGGCATTGTATTATCACCACAAGCCAAACCAGAAGAATTCATGGGGATTTGTTCTGTGGAACACCTCTAGTCCTGATCCTTACCAATGGTGGGATGACCTCTGCTGCAAAGCCACATCTATCTTGTCACTGCAGCAGAGCCCAGCCAGTATTACAGGTGCTGTCCTTCAAAAAAGGATTATTAAGAACACAACCAGTGTCCAGGAAAATAAGGACTACAAACAACATCTGTTTATTTAAAGCAAAGATAGTCCTACATCTCCAAAAATACTATTTTTTTCATGGATCGTAACTATATCGTTGGAAATTTCTGAACAGCTGGGACTTCTATTCTAGTGCTATGGTTCCTGCAGGGAAATAGAGAAACTGTCCACAACTCCTCAGTGGAACTGTAGCAATATCCCACTTTATTGGCTGTTGTGACCCTGGCAGCCACTGGTGGGCTCAGCACCACTTTAATTACCTTCATGTTACTTAGAAAAGTAATTTCCAGCTCATGCATCAAAATCCAGCTCCAAAAGATCTTAACCTCGGTCTCCCCACCTCCTAGCTAACCTGACCTTTTCAAAAGACAGTTAAATACTGCAAGAAGAGATAAGCCTATAGGTGGCACTCTTGCCCTGACACAACACCGAAGGACCACGAAGCGCTGGTCCCCCTTTCCGTTAGAGGCCCATTTCAGTGAAGAAACCCATTAAAAGCATTAATTCCACAAAGCACTTTCAATGAACATTTTCACTTTATTGTCCATACATTTAAAACCGGAAGCCTATGTTCAAAACACCTAATTTTGAGAACACTGAAATACAAAATATTTCACACAGAAGTTTGTTACTGGAACACAAACAGAAGTGAAACACAGAATATGCTGATGTGTACTATATGTGCTCCAAGTCACAAGTTTAAGAACTGTATCACTACAGAATTGTCACACAGGCTTGGAAAGTGAGCATTTGACTGTTTTTAAGTATCACCTCTGTACTTCTAATATTACACATTTACTTGGAAACTTCTAGCAGTGGACAGAGAACATGATAATTTTGACTTCAAGGTTTGTTTTGAAAGCACCATGACAACAGACTGTTCAAACTATTTCCTTACAGAGGGAAGTCTAAACAGAGACAATTATTGCAGTTATGGCTTTTTACTGGTAATGTTTATTATCGTTGATAGGTTTGTGAATATACAATAACTAGCAAATCAGTATTTCTTGGTAGTTCCTTCTGGAAAGGAAAAAAGCATTGCCCATTTTAAGTTTGCTCTTTTTAACTCTTATATTCTATGCAAAAATCCATGTGCTTGGCCAGGCACTGACCAGCTTTCTCTCTCTCTAGATTCTGTAAAACTAAACTAACTCAAACAGGCAAAACTTCTTTATTGATTAGCAGCAAGGAAGTTCTGCCAGCCCTACACAATAAATAGATCTCTGCTTAATTAATTTTTTTTTCCAAAGGGTGACATGACTAAATGAGTTTTGTGAGTGACACACGTACCAGGCTCCATCACCAAGACTCTAAGTTTAGCCAGAAGGGGAAAGAGGAATGAAACAAAGGGAATGTCTGTTCTAAAACGACTGAAGATTTATGCTGCACTTTGCTTTTCTCTTACAGATCTCAAGGAAATATTTTCTAAAGCTACCTAAAGGTTACTTCTCACACAAGCATCTTGGTTCAAAATTCAGTTTTGAACAGTATCTCTTCCTGAAAAACTGAGACACCCCTGCAGTCCAACATTTAATGATATTCCTAGCTTGTAACAACACATATTCATCACTCTCCTCATCGCTTGCTTGATCGCTTTTCGTGCTTATCCTTTGTGTGCTGGTTTCTGTTTTGGTGCCTTGGAGGAGAGTAGCTGACTCTCCTTCTGGACTGAAAGCTGGGTGTGTATGGGTGAATTCTGCGTTTCTTTGGTTTTTCTTCTCTCCTGCTTTTGTTCGGCTCATGCTCTTTACTGTCTTCCTTTTGCTCACGTTCTTGGTCTTGCTCTTTTTGAGACGGTAATGTGTTTTTGATGGTATTAATAAGAAATCTTTTATTTGTACCAGCAAGAGGACATTTCAACCTGTAAAGACATTTAAAAGTCATCAAAAGACAAGATAAAACCATCATGAAACAAGTCTGAGATTTTAACTTCAAATATTTTTAAGACAGGTTTGTGCTTTTGGCTTTCCTTGCATGCCACCTAGTGTAAACTCTCAGTACAGAAAGATATGCTCAAGGTAGTCTCCATTCTCCTTTTATCTCACCCTTTATAGGATGAAAATTATTCTACTTCAACACAGTGAAATTCACATGAATTTCACAGGGTAGTGTGTGCAGGGGGAAGCAGAGAATGGCAATATATTTTAAGGTTGATGGTGCTTAACTTAAATATTCAGGAATCAAATATTTAGCATCATATTCTAAGTCAAATCGGAACGGTTTATAAGATGATAATCTACTAAAGTCAGCATTATGTAACAAATTGAGATATTCAGAAATTAAGATATATACTTGCATTAAGAACCCAAACAGCTGTTGCGATAAACATACACAAGGTATACTAATTTTAACTTGCATCTGGCAACCACCAAACATTTTATTTCTTTTTCTTAAACAGAAAAGATGCTTATCCAACTCTTTCCCACTGTTTCTGACTTTCTCCTCTTACAGCTTATCACTTTTGCACATAGTTTATCATCTATTTCCAGTAAACAAGTATTGCATATTTCATTTATTGTGGTATCAGCTGTATTCCAAATTCCAAATTCATAAGCTCTTAAAGAAGGAATGAGAAAAAATAAGTTTGAAGATATTTCTGCAGTCAGCAGAAATCACTCTGAAGACTTTGTTTTTGGTAGGAGGCACCGCAGTGTTTGTCTTCACAACATTTTTGAGTTTTGGAGAAGTTATCGATTACCTTAAAAAAGCAGAGCTGTTGGAGAGCACAATGCCACTTACTGGATCTACTATGGAGTCAATGAATCCTAATACCACAATGTTAGGATCACCTATTCTACCTGAATATTTCGTTTGTAGAAACTATACCTGACCATTTAAAAACCTTTGACACCTCTGAATAATCAGAGGTATCAGAACGACAAGAAAAGTGTAACAGAGATCACATCTGATTATTTCACATACTTCATGACTTTGAACTGGACATAGCATTTACAGTGGTGTTTTGCTTCAGGTCTGCCTACTAAGTATTACTGAAAGGTTCTTTAAGTATTTTGGACAAGAACAATCATGAGAGTAATTTTACAAGTATACATTAAACTGCCACACTGTCTCATTTCTACTAGGTACGTCCCGACACATTTCCACAGCATAGCTAGTTTTAGAGTCTTCTAAGCTTTCTGCATATAGATCTACACTGGTTTGCTCCAATGCTGGTTAAAAAAAAAAAAAATCATTAAAAAATTCTAGATCCGCACCTAGTATAGCTGTTTTGTAAATTAGGGAGACAGTGATGATGATGGCTTGACTTTGCGAACGAAGATTTTGGGGGGAGACAGTATTTATCCATTAACTGTATTACTGAGTAAAAATACAAGACTAACATATGTCAGTAGAATAGTGTTTCTACTTCAAGCTATACTACCTATGAACCTGGTGCTGAACATGCCATGGCACAGGTTACACTCAAGACACACCACAAACAGCTAACATTTAAGTCCTCCGTATGTCTTATGCCAGCACTAAACTGTTGCACCTCAACACTTCCTACCAATGAGGGCAGCTTTCTCTAGGCTGCACTCAGGCAAAAGCTATTTCTCATTTGTCTCCTTCCTCTTGCTTTTTCTTAAGAGCTAATGCATTGATTAAGCAGTAAATATATAGCACCAGAATGAGACAATCTGCCCTAAATAAATTCACCTTCCTGAAGTATTTATTTCTTTCTGGCACTATGAGTGCTGCTTGAGCTATATTAAGAATGAAAACTGATGAGAAATGCAGGGCTTCAGTGTCAGCTAAGAGATGCCATTAGTTCATCATCCTACCGTGACAAAAGCGAGCCACTGCTTTCACAGAGCAGCAGTAAGTTATGGCACTGAAGAGAATTATTAATCCTTGATTTTAGTGACCTCAGACTTTAACAAAACAAATTCTGCCTTTAACTCTTAAAGGAAACAAGATGAATAGCACATGCTACATTACACATGCACAAAAGCCCGTAATGTTTACATATATCCATGGTTATATGGAGCTGTGAAGATTAAAAGTGAACAGTATTAATCCACTGACATCTTTCAGAGCATTTCTAACAGTGAGAAAACTGACTCCCCTGAAGACAAGCCTTTGGCTTGCTGTAGGTCTGATCCTGCAACACTCAATTCAATGACAGCTTTGCCTTCAATGTAAATTTTTAAGAGCTGGGAGGCAAGCTGAGCCTATGCAAGGTGGAACATGATACTGCTACCTAGTAAACAGGGCCACAGATCAGATTTTAAAAGCTTTTATTATACAAAAGCCCCAAGCATGTTAAAAAACCATTAAAGTTCAAACTGAAGCATGCCTGAAGCAGGGCTGCAGGAGTGACCAAAGCAAGCATGCAACCTGCAATTCTTGAGCAGTCTGGTCTACAAAATGAACTCCAGTTCCATAGCACTGTATTCACTCAGTGTAAGGGTTCATTTGTTACACTGCATGCTTCAAGAAGCTGAACCAAGCTATTCTTACCCACAGAACCTTGTCCCCCTCTACAGGTTAAGTCCCACAAGCCCCAAAATCTCCCCACTGTGCAATGACAAAGAGTCAACACCACATTTTGAGCAACAAAAAAAGATTAAATTCATTATTGCCAACACAAGTCAAATCTTAACTCTACTTTTGATATTTTAAGCCAACTTCTGTGCAATAATACAGAACTTCCAGCCAAAACCTGTCATCAAGTATAGCATTGCAGTTCAGCTATACACAGAAGTGTACTGTGCAAGCTCTTAACAGTGAAACATGCTGACACCATTTAAGAAACCAGAATGCCATACGCCAGTCTTTTTCTCTGCTGAGTAACTGGACATATCAGACAGGTTTGGCACAGCCAATCTCAGCATACACAATACGCATCTTTCCAGGGAAGATACAGTGACTGAAGGCAGAAGAAAAAAAACCTCAGGCAGCTATGGCTTGTTTTGCCAAACCAACTTATGTGGCTGTTATCCTTTCACAAGGATTTCATAAAATAGGAAGCCTAGGAGGACACTGCCAGCTTTTATGGTCTTGGTAGCCAGATACAGCTGTCAGGACTTTGGATGGGAACCTGTACTCCGATCACAAGATTTTAACGCATTTACTATCAATCGCTGTCTGCACCCTGTTTCTCCTCTTTACATTCAAATGAAAGGTGTAGAGGAATTACACTGCAGTGTCTCTGCACAGTCATGCAACACCCATTCAAAGACAAGATGCAATACAGCATTTTGCAGTTCCGGTGCCCTTAAATACTTTAGCCAAATCTTCATAATTTTGTATTCTGCAGTATCTCTAACACATTTGGTATTGAACAGAAAGCTATCTATAAGAATGAAAGCAATTTTAGGATTGTCTTACAAGAAATAGAGTTAAAAATAATTCAATGCCCCCCCACTTTATCTTCTTTTTGTAATTTCATCTGCTTTTACAATGTACAGCAGAATAAACCATCCCAAAACATCCTGCTTTCCATATCTTATTTTAGGTAAGCTTTTCAAGTAAGCCAAGAAGACTATTTCAGTTCAGCCTTCGCTTACTTGCTACCTGCATCTTTGAAGATAAGACCTATAGGCTGGAGGAAAAACAACTAAAAAAGCCTCTAGACCTTTCCCAAGCAGTAGCTTTTGTGGCATTTCAACTGCCTTTCTCAATTAAAGCAGAACAACTCCTTAAAACAGGACCTAACTCCACTGCTATAAGGAAGCTTATGAATTATGTACATAGGACCAACAAGACCACTTAAGGAAAGATGAGCTTTTAGCTTGATTTTACCTAGAAACAAAATAGAAACCCCCAAATATCCTATAGCTTTATTCCACCTGCATCCAATACTATTTGATGAATCAAGGATAAATCTATCTAACGATTTCAAGTGTTTTTACACTATTTGTTCACAACTTCCCACCCAGAATCCAGCTGGTCCTTCAAATGCTAACTTCCAAACAGTTGTTTTGATGTCTTTTCCCTTCCCAGAAGTTCTAGCATCACAACAGCATCACTGAGATTCAGCCACAGATTCTGCTCTCTTTTGCTCAACGTTTCTGGCATGAAGACATGTTCAGAAGAGAATCCTCCCTTCTCTTAAAACTTTTGTTGTTTGTGATTAGTTCCACTAATGCTTGACCCAGATACATCAGCAGCAGAATCTACATCATGCAGATATCATAAGGATGTAGGAGACCTCTCACAAGAACCACTATGTCCACAGAGTACATACAAAAGGAGCACTGCAGGAACTAGAAATACTGCAGTGCTGAGAACAAGAATCTTGAGGACATCCAAGGAACAAGTTAACACTCAAGAGCCAATAATGCAAAACCTACAAATGTGAATACCCAGTATTTCTTGGATTAATTTGCCAAGGATCTAGATACTGCCAACCTGAGCAGTCCTGAGAGCATAGTGGCCAGACAGACAAGATTCTTAACCAGCTCAGACTTTAATACTGACAGATGCTCCATGGCCAGAGTCTCAGATAACTTCCCCTCCCACATAAGCTCTTTTCCGCTATCACCACCAACCTCCCTGCTGGAAACAAGCCCCTCTTCTACTAACATCTAACCCTTACAGGTTGCAGCACCTACCCATGTCATCCACAGCACTTATAAGACAATGTAACACTAAAGTAAAGCAATCCCAAACTGGAAGAAATATTAGTAACACTGGCCCATATTTAAAGGTTGAGTCTGTATCAGAGACCGTGGGCCACAGGATGACTGCTTGGTACATTTTTCCTATACCTGTCAGCTATGCTAGCTTGATGCTTGCAGTTTAGGCTTAAATAGCAGCTGACTATCCATTTCACATGAGGACACAGTAAAAAGTTAGGTAGGTGTGCTTGGGGAACCTTCTTCAAACAGTGCACTTGAGCTATGGAGAAGTTACCACTCTGGATGGCAACAGAGCAGTGCCTTGAACCTGAAAGCAGTCCCAAAAAGGTGTTGAGAGGCTTGCTGACTAAGGTTTTGCTGCAATCAGCACTCACCAGGAGACACTACTCCTTTGTAATAGCATGCACAATATAGATCCCCCCAGGAATGCCACCTCCCCACACACCTCCCTTTAACCAATACCTGTCAAATGCCACTGACTCCAGAAGTGTATTTCCCAGTATTCACCAGGTGCTGGAGAGCAACACAAACTGGAATCAGAGAAGTATGAGCAGTACCAGCCTCTGCTTCTCCTTACCCAAAGACAGGTGGCAGAACAAATCTTTTCTTCATAGGCAGAGTTGCTTCAACTATCCAGTATCAATGCAGGACTGATGGCCTTACACTAGATGTCTCCAGGGTTTGTGCATCTCTTCTTCAGGACTCCTCTGACAAAGGGCTGAGGAAATCCCAGAAGTCCTCACGAAACACACCTGTAAGCATTTTGAGTTTGGCAAGGAAGGAAGGTTTTGCGTTTTACCTGCTAAGACCGTGCTTTTAGACAAGCTGGTGATGACATATGGCCACATACACCAGCTTTACACTAGCCTATGCCAGACTCTACGGCAGCAGATCTGTGACAAATGGGATTACTGCCATTCTAAGGACAAATTTAGGGAGGAAAAAGTCCCTGGAGAAGCATCATTTAAAAAAAAAACAACCACCCACCATGTGAGTGCAGGATATCCTGAGCTGCAGACTGCCCAAAGCTGGGATTGTACCTTGAGGAAGTACTGCTACCTTACTGTACTTTTCTTGCTGCATTTCCTAGGCACTGGGTATCGACTATCAATGGAGACAGTGCACTGCAGATATTGATCCTTTGTTTCACCCAGTACAGCTATCTTCATGTTCTTCTGCAGTTGCAAGGATCCTTACTTCAACAGTTTCAGTTTAGGGTATCACCACACCAACCCTTACGTCAACAGTCTTCCTCTGCCTGAAGCCTTCTTAACTATCCTCTCCTCCACCTTGCACACAAGCCTGGCATAGTCAGACATTATTTCACTCTAGTGGAATCCGCAGCTGTTCTGAAGAATAGGTCACCCTTATCTATCTCCTCCTCTGGCAGGTCTTGGGCACTAGGCTTTAGTAAACTGCATGCTACCCCAAGCTGATCATCATAGCCAGCTGAGCAGGACCATTACTCTTTTACAGATAAGGAATAACAAGTAGCCAGGAACAGAACCCTATACATAGTCCTGGCAGGTATTCCAGACTGCACAAGGGTCAGCGAAGTTGCACAGTGACACTTGGCTATCTCTCAACAGAAATCTTTAGTCTCCATACCTGGAATTAACTTGCAAACTCACAGTAACTGGATGCATGCAACACTTCACTGCTAATTCTCTGCACTGGTTTACCTGCCCATCTGGCAAGGCTGACAGCAAAAGCATGCTGTGTCAGTATAGCTATAGCCACCCTAGGGAATTAAACCAATTGAACTACTTTAACATAAAGGATATAAACACTAGCAGAAATACTGGGTAAAATACACGAAAACACCCCAAAACTTGTTTAGAAAACATAAAGGATTCACTTTTTTTCAGCAGGACACTATTTTGATGTCTTCAGAGCTACCAAAACAAACATAGCCAAGAAACCAGCTAAGAACTTCATTAACAGAGCAGGTTTATCTCAGGATGGTGAAGAAAGCCAAACCATATCTACGAATGAGGTTAATACAGTCAATTGGTGCACTACTTGCACGGTCATCCCTAGATCAAATAGTTTCTTATCAAAGTTATATACATTACTTTAGAGATGAATGACCCTTCTCAGCATGTTATTACTTCTTTAATTATAGTTACATGTATTACATTCTATGATAATCTAGCTGTAAAAACTGAAATACTGCACTGAAGAATTAATACTGAATTTCACTGAAGATTTAAATACTGTGATTCTTTTCCGACTGGCTATACAAATTAGCCCCTGGGTTATTGGATTATACTTTGAGTTCATTTTTTGCTGCAGTTCACATGTGGATTTTCTGCTAGAGGATCATTTCTTATTTTCATTGTATTAAGGGTTTAGATTTCTTTGTTAGGCTGTGAATTCAGGCTAAAATTCTTTTAACTTAAACAGAATGTAACCCAGTAACATGTTGCCAGTATGTGCATGCACACTGAAGCTACTCGGTATTTTCAAGACTCACAAGTTTCCAATATCAACATCACAATTCCATCAATAACACTGAAATGCTATTATAGAAGCTATTCCCAGTTTTCCAGTTGCTTTGACTTCAACATATTCAGTCAAGCAATTTAATGCAGGCAGAATTTACTTGAACTTCCTTCTTATCTGGACTCAAATTTTTGCCCAGACAAACTAATACCTGGATGAAGACAAATTATTTAAACATGACACATTAAAGGTAAGAGACTTTTATCACATGCTAAATATAAGACTTATTTTGGCATTGGTCATTGCATTCATTCCCTCTTGGCACAACTTACCAACCCATAGCTCCCATTGTCTCAGCTCTGGTTCTCCCACGTTTTGCCTCTTTAAGTAACTCTTCCACAGCCTTCCTAAATATGAGGAGAATAAAAGGTTACCACTTGCACAACACAAGAATTTGCCACTTTATGCACTTATGTAAATAAATTGGATAGCTGTTTCATTGCAATGAGGTAAGAAATAAAGAGCCTACCAAAATAATCTTGATTTTTATTAAGATAATTCACATTCCTATGCATTTTTCACATTAAAAGCTATTAAAACTGTTGCAAATACAATAGTTGCAACACTAACTGAAGAGCAGAAATAAAAGTGTACAAAACTGATGTACTACACTGAAAAGCAAGTCCCTGTCACTCCACCTCAGGAATGCTCTTCCCTACTGTCACTTCACATAGGCTTTTCCTGAAGTCTCTCAACCACAGCAGACCTATTTTGAGCACAGTTCACCACCACCAGTAGAACAGCAAGCAGTCAGATGATAATAAAATCACTGCAACTACCAGCTCTCAAACTGCACTAGCTTCATGTAAAAGTGGAAGAGACCATCATTGTGACTATGATCCACCACTACCCAAAACAACCAACCTTCACATTCAGTACCTTCTAAAACAAACTGGCCAGGCTAGCACTATAGCAATTAAATAACTATGCTCACATAAAAAGTCATCAGAATCTAAATTATGCAAATTATAGAGAACTCTTGCAATATCAGTCTTTCAGTTCTCTTTACAAATTAATTTCAACTGCTCTACAGTACGTGCTTGAAGTTAATGGGAAAACCAATGAATGGATAATGTGAGGCATTTATTTTATAAATTGAATGCATAAACTAACAATTTGGTTAGTTAACTGTAAGCAACTATTTATGTCAACCAAAAATAACTGCAAGACAGAAAAGGAAAACTATGCACCTGGCCACAATACCTAGTATTAAGACTGAAGGCTTGAGGAACTGAAGGTAGGAGGTAGTAAAGATGGCATTTATTGTTTAGCTCTCCCTGCTATGTTGTGCCAGAATGGCTCCTGGCATTCAGACTACATGAGCAACACAGTCGTCATATCGATAGTACAAGTGTGTGTACAGACTGTGGAAAAATGCAACTGCCAGACTTCAACTCAATCTTCAAGGAAGTCATGTCCCATCATGTTATGGTATTATCAGCATAGCAGGATCTTGGGGCTTTGCCACAGCTTAAGAAATGCCCAAGAATCAATTTTGTTGTCAAGCCAAAATTGAGACAAGAGAAGTCGAGAGTCATCTAACAGCAGAGGCACATGTGAGAAGAAAAGCAAGCAATTTGTATTGCAGGTTCATGTGAAGATCTAACAAGTTAATGCTGGGCTCTAAACATCTAGCAGCGTGATTTACTACTATTTAGGTTATTAAGGTCCACATAGAAAACACAAGAGGTCTTAGCTTTAAATGCATACACTGCATGTGCATAACAGGGAATGAAAATAAGCAGTACAGAATTTCCTTCAATAGCTAAAGAGAAAGTGCTATGCGGTTACACAGCAGCCTGCATCTGTCAGTCTAGATCTAACCTTCTTCAGTTTGTTATGGTCTTAACATAAGCCTTTTCCTTTGAGAGTTTGCATTTGAAGGGCTTTGCAAAGGAAAGTGTTCCAAGACTTCCACAGAAACGAGAGTAGAGAAACACACTGAAATTTGTAGTATTGCTTCCCTGTGCGCTACTCTATTAATGGCACATTGGTGAAAGGTTCCTCATAGCAGTCTCTCTCTTTCTTATGTAAGATTATTAGTACGATCTCAGTAGCAGCTGGGCATGGGGTACCTCAAAACCTTTTTTAAGCATACATCAGACTGTGAGGACATGTTGTATCACAGTCACATCACAGCCATTCATGGAAACAGAGTACCTGTCCAGTAAGTTGTCACCTGTCTTGAGTTTCCTGCATGTAGATCTTAAGTCCAGTATAAGCAAACTCACCAGCTACTCCTGCCTTCCCAGGTAACAGCAGTGGGCTGTGTGGACAGCTACATCTCCAGAAAGAAAGGGTAGGAAACAAAGGCTCTACCATTGGAACTTGGGAGATGTTACATTCACAGGCTTCCATGAAATTATGGCATAATTTAGTTTTTCTTCAGACCCAGAATTTGCTACCTGAGCAGCCTGAGCTTGTTTATAGTCATGACAGCAGAAACACATGGCTTCATAAAAGCTTGTCCTGAGCCTTCAAACAGCAATGTCAGATGAAGAAGAGGAAAGGGGAAGAAGAGTGTCTGACTTTTACTCTCCACAGTTACCAAACTTGGTGATTTTGTTCTGAGAAACCTGACTAGGAAGCAGATAAAAAGCTTCTCAATATTATAAAACCTGTCATTATTTTATAATTAAAATTGTAAACCAAAGCATCTGAGCTACAAAGCACTAATAAAACACATATATTTTTAAACAGCTAAGATTCGGTTTTAGAGGAAACATCACAATAAATTAATATGGTGACACCAATTGTATTAACTTAGGAAGGAATTATAAGCCATTAAGTATCTGAGACCTTTTTTCCTCTGGTTATATGAAAGATCAGACTGACTTGGCATCCATCTTAGTAGCCTTGTAAGTCGACATTTTCCTTTGTAATCAAACACTGTTTCCTAATATTGGTCTTTCCACATCGCTCTTACTCACTGCACCTTTACAAAGCCCTTTCGACCTGCAGAGACAAATGAAAAAAACCAAGCTCAGATCCTCTTTGAAAGAATGTGTTTCCACTCACTGAACTTATATGCTCTACAACAGCAAGCCAAAAGCTTAAAAGCTATGCAAACAAGGTTTTTACATTTGCTTTTAGAGGCCTCTTGGGACTCTGCATTCTTTGTTCTCTTCATTTTTACAGCTTGGTTATAATACAAACAGTCCTGTGGCTGCCAGCTTCAAATCTAAGAGCGGCAGCATGAGCAAAGGGAATGCAGCATGCAGCTTTCACATGAGAGCCACCCAAAGACCATGGGACTGACAGGAGGGAAAAGTAGGGTCGAGGCATATTTAAGAACACTTTCATCATTTTGGCATGTTTTAGAGCAAGTACCACTTAAAACTTGCTGTGGCAATCCTTTTTGAGCAGTCAAGCTTAGCTGCAGAATGACAGTAACACAAAGGTAAAAGCAATGGTATTTTTATCTTCCAGAGCATGGTCCCAAGACCTAGTTACATTTTGGAGGGATTAGACTTTTTCCTCTGTATTATAAGGTTACAGGCAAAGCTCCTGCTAAATAAATCCTAACAACCTGCATCACAAATGAATGTGCCCAAAGAACAGGAGAATGTTTAAGGCTCTGAAGTCAGGCAATACCGGAGATCTTTTCTATTC
>JANHGB010010802.1:0-63324 GCA_026283785.1 Coracopsis vasa
GTACCGTCTGTAAAAGAAAAGAAGATCATGATGAGGAAGAAATGAGATGTAGACTTGATGCATTAACTAGAAAAGTTCAGAAAACCAGAAAAATTAACTAGAAAACTCAGACTAACCTATCTAAAGATTTCCTAAACCTTGAAGTAGCTCTGCTGCAGAACTCAAGCTGCTGTGGTCTGAATTTCCTCATGAGTGCTGGTGAAGGATTTGTGACTTCAGTCAGCATGAGTGTGTGCAATGGTTTTTTGAGGTGTTTCTCAGTAGTTATTGATACCTTGTAGATGCTAGCTTGGATGTCTGCTTAAACACCAAACTTTTAACTTCAAATCAAAAATGCAAATCTCAAACTGCATTATTTTAAATTTAACAAAGCTCTGGTACTTTTTATCTACTACAGTGCAGCATGCTGGAAGCTAAGGTAGTGATGGGGCTGCAAGTCAGAGAGAGCAGTTCGGAGCAGGTAATTGGTGTGGGGTTTTGCCCAGAAATGCTGAGGGCAGAACAAGAGTCATTCAGTGTTCTGTCTATGGCTTGAGGAATAACTAATTGCAATTAAGAATACAAGGATATTACATCCTTGTATCTGTAGCTTTCTCTGAGACAGAGGCTTGTGTGGCAGTAAGTAGCAAGATGGATGTAAACACTTGCAAAGCTAAGTTAGTGGGTCAGATTGGACTGAAAGTAGTTTGTGTCCCCGTTAAACAGCTAAATCCATTTCTTGGAAGCTTCTTCTTCTGCAGACTGAGAGGGAAGAAAAGCTTAGAGATAGATTCATGCAGAGGATTGCTTTTGAACAGAGAACTCTTTCAAAATTTCCCACCAGGCGTCAGCAGCTCTTTAAGCCATGCTGTCTATTTTGAGTTTTATTTAGATTAACAAATTCCACACCCTCGCATACAAAAGCAGAATAGAGTGAAAACACAAGCTGCCCTAACAGAGCAATATCCAACAAACATTATGCTACTCAGAAATATTTGCTGTACAATCCTCCCCACAAAAGGGACTTGTTCAGCCAAAAGATGTCAGATAGCATCTTGCTAAAAGCAATGGTGCCAGTGGAGCTTGCTTCCAAGTTCATGCAGCTGATTTTTCTTTTTTTTTTCTCCCCTCTGCTTGCTTTATGCTAAGTATCTCAGCTATTTATTTCTCTGAATCTCTGAACTTAGAGAAATGAGAGAGACGGACTTTATACAGGACTGTATCTGCTGAGGAAATGGACTCTTGTGAAAACAGAAGATTGTGTAGTGTGCAGGAGAGCCTGCTGCTCTCTATTTAACAGATATATTCCATTCCACAGGTTGGTTTATAAATACACGTTGCTGCTCTTGCTTATTTTTACTCTATTGGGCCTCCAGGAGCTAATAGAGTAGAATTTTTAGAAATATGCTCTGTGGCAGTGGTTTGTTTTACTGAGATCTGGGCAATTTATGTACTGAAATCCCAGTGACTTGAGCTGCGAGGACATGCTTCATATGTTAAGACATAGACACTTTTCTCTGTAGTCTTTTGTGCAGCAGTTTTGGCCTGTATGTGAGGTGGAAATGGTGTGATTAGAGTGGTTTGATTTTATTTTTACATTAAAACTTGGAGATGAGGGAAGAGAAAAAGAAGAAAGGAAGGACTTGTATGCTTTTGACTACCTTTAGATAATCAGTTTTGGTTTTAGTACTAAGGCTAGACTTTTGCTAATGAGGGGGAAATAATCCCTCAGTGAACTAGTTGTATGAGAAGTCTAGTGTTATTTCTTTGATTTGCAGTGAAATACTTGTGTTAGAAGCTGCCGTGCAGCATTTCAAGTGGGGAGAACACAGGTGCTTATACAGAAACTATTGTAAAGCTAAGAATTTCAATCCATTTATCATAATACTCATCATTTCCATCTGAAGACAGGGCAAATAATAAATATTGAGCAAAGAAACCTCAACTGGATCCAAACCATTTCATTAAAGGAAAGCTTTTTTAAGTTACTGTCTTTCAGCTCTTGCCAACTTGCTTAATAATTAAAGCATATACCCATCTATCTGCTGACCGTGGCAGGCTTCTGCAAAGGTGTTTGTTTATCAGAAATGTGATATTCAGATGATACTCTTTTGCTTTATTTCTTAGATTCTCAATGTTTTGCAGAAATGGCATTAAAAAGTTGGGATTTTTTCCTCAAGGTTTGCTTATAGATGTAATTTAAAGATCATTACCCTTGAAGGGCTCAAACTGTCAGGTATTTGTGTAACTATGATACCACTAATTTAATTGGGGTAATAGTTATGATGCTGGGTAGAAAGCAGCCAAATTAATTCTTGGTATGGCCTCTGTTAATGAGAGGAAGAATCTCATTCTAAACTTGAATGTGATTTTTGTAAGTGTCTGTACTGTAATACCCTGGCACAGGCAGAAGAGTGACTTCTCAAACTCTGATCTGATTCAATATATTAATTTGGAAGGGTACAGGGAAACAAACGTGATTGCAGTTAGCTTTGCAGTGAATCCAGGAGCATTCCCCCTTCCATCCAAAAAGTGTAAAAGCATTAGAGGCCTATATTTCTAAGCTGTGTGCAGTTGCTTCCTCCAAAAGTGCAATCCAGTCTTGCAAGGAAATGCCATCCCACAGGTGGCAACCTGCACGTTAGGTAGGAATGAACTGGGCATGGATGATATGGGATGGCAGCAATGAGTCCTCACCAATATATTGATGAGCAATGCAGTAGTTATAGTCTGTTCTGCTATTTATTGCTTTCTGCTGTCATTTAGCAAAGTTGTATATATATTGGAGCTAGTTGTAGGCTATCTAGTGTAAGATTATCTCATAAGTTTAGGACTAAGCACTGTTATCAAGATGATTATGCACCAACAGAACAACACTTTCCTCTTCATATGGGGCTTCTGGAAATACCAATTATTTTATATTTACTTATTGAAAGTGCTTAAAGTCATTTTAGCTGCAATCTACATTCAAAGGCTAGAGCTGGGTTCCCCCTCTGTGCATCCTCATATTAGGATCCTTGAGCTTTTTTCACTGCAGGTTCCTAGTGAGCTTAATAGCTGATCCTCTGTCCCTTCTTCCTGTTTCCAGCTTCTTTCTGTAGCATCACATCTTGGATTAAGCGGGTTCTGGTTTTAGCAAAGGTGGCTTTTTTCCTAGTTTAAATCTCACTATTTCAGAGGAATCTGTTACCAGAGCTGTCGATTTTGATTTGTGTATCGATAGTGTTGTGTCAGTAGCCAGAGGCTATGGCACAGGGATTTCCATGAGCTTTTATGGGTTATGGTGTTGGAGGATTGTTTCACATTAGCTTCAATCTCCTAAAAGTACAGTATAATGTTATTTCCCACTTGTAAAGAAAATGGTGACTAATTAATTACTGCAGTAAGCAAAATTGGATGGCTTGCTTGTTCCAGAGTTTCAGCAGAGCTCTGACTCCACAAATGTCTGAATGCTGTAAGTCACCTTTTCCTCACAGTTTTAAGGCCAAATACACCACAGGCATATTGGAGAGGAGTATGCTTAGAGCAGTAATGAATTTGGCTGTCTGTATATGTCTTCCTTGTCCTTGAAAAGAAAGTTATTTAATGCTGCCTCATTTGAGAGGGGATAAAAAAAAAGTATATGGGACAGTTAGTGGAGACTGGCTAATTCCATGAAACTTAGATTCATAATGAGAGACAAGCAACTCCAAAGTTAATTAGTGCTTCAATCTAAAGATTTATTGTAGCTCATTATAGATACTCAAGCTGTTTGCGAGATGCAGGGAGCAGATTTGGTTGGAATATAGCATTACTTTCCTTGGCATTTTTGAAGCCATGAAGGATTTGGGTTTTTAAATATCAATGGATATTTCTAGAAGGTTACAAAATACTTGTGATTCAATAATTTTAATATAACTTTTATGAGGTACATCTTCAAAATATTTTCATTAAAAACATAAAGATACTTTTTTTAGGGAGGGGGAAGAACCTTCTCTATCGAGAGGGAAGTTAAAAGGCCTTTTGAGTGTTCCAATTTTATGTACAAGGATGTACAGCATGTCATGCATGAGGATTAGCAGTAGTACAAAGCAAGTGTGCAAATTTTACCGGAACAGTAGCACTTTATATCCTCTTTGTATCACTGTAAGCAACTGCAGAAGACAGAGGGCAAATGGAGAAAAAAGATCCAACATAAAGGCAGAAAGCAGCAGGAAGCTGATTAATATTCTGCTATCTTACAACTTCATATTAGTAGTTTCTCTTATCACACATATTTATAACCCAGTACCCCATGTAATTCAATTGCAGCTAACTTGTACTTTCCAAATGCCAAATCCACGAAAGCTACCTTGCCGATGTCCCTTTAAAATCAGCTTAAACTGACATTGTAATTTACACCACTGTTTGTCATTGTTTAATTTTCTCTGACACTGCCATTAGTTATACCTGTTCACATCTGTTCTGAATTTATCCCTTTCAATTTAATTTATTATTACTTTCAATGCATAAAAATCTGAACCAGTAACAAATTGTCCAGGTAATAAGTCCCATCCTCTGGCATGCCTATAGCCAAGAATTTGTTGACATTTCCATTATATATCCTGGGGTGCAGGTGTAGGTAGGGAGGAAGCAGTTTAATACACTGACAACCAGAAGACTCAAAGTGCAAGGAAGGTTAAGGCCAGGATAAGAACTAGATAGGTTTCTGAAGAGACAGGATGATTTTCTTAAGGGAATGGTAATAATTAATACATTGCACTTATACAGACTGGAAAGACCTTCAGGCAGAAAGAGATTTACAGTGTTCTAGATAGTAAGTCAGTGTCTGCTCAATAAGTTCATGTGAGGAGGCTGGGATGCAGCTGTTGAATCGATAGAATGGGGAAAACAATTCTGGAAGGCACGTTTTTGAGTGCAAGGAAGGAAAAGCAATAGAAGAACCATTGAGATGTGGCCCAGGAAGAAAATAAATGCAGCTGGTTTCCTGTGAGACAACAGAAATCTGAACTGAAGTGTCATGAAAATGGTAGGGCAAAAAGCTGAAGAAATCAAACCCCTGTGATGGTTGAACCTCTACTGGTGGGGGGCAGTGGCACAGAATTGCATTGGGGTTTTGCTCATGATCGTTCGTGATCCCATTATTTTTGTGGGATCTGATATGCCCTGTAGGGCAACAAGGTTTTGAGGTTTTAATGTGTTGTATTTTCAGAATAGCTGTATCCACTCCATAATAAGTAGCGTCTGTCTCTAAGCTCTGTTCAATCACTTAAGGATAGGGCTGTGTGGCAAAGAAACCCAAGATCAGCACATGAAGGACCACCAGCTTGTCAGAAGTTTCTAGGGCAACAGGTTTGACCTTAACTTCTGGATCTGGAGTGTGAAAAGAGAACTTGAGGCTCATCTGGAGGAGAGGCCTCACTGCAGTAGCTTGCAAGTCCGCACTTTCTCATTCAGGAGTGGGGTGGAAGATCCCAGTGCTGCATGGAAAGGTTTGGATGCATGGAAGAACTCCCACTGGTGATGTTTGGACTGGGCAGGTAGTATTTGAAGATACAAAATTGCTATTGGAAAACCACCTGGTGACTCTGCTTCAGCAGAGTACACTGGATTATTCATTCTGTGGGAAGGTGAAAGTCTTTGCTTTTGAAATTGTGCCTTAGTGAATAATCTGGAACATTATGAAAACAGTGAATTCATCTGTTCATGAATAGTGTGGATATTTTTGCTTTTCTGCCATACCCATCCACAGCAATATTTTTTGTATTAAATACTATGAATCCACTTCACCTGTCAGCACTATTCAAAACACAAAATGCTGCATGAATAGGAAGGATGTTCTGGGATCTCTCAGATGATTACTGTTGCTAGGAAAACCACTTCCTGATATCTTTGTGCTCAGTGTCTGTGTCTCTCTTTGTGTACAGCCTTCGGTGACAGGCAAATTCGTATCAAGGCACAGGGAAGAAATAGGAAAAGTTTAGAAATGTTTAAAGAACACTCCTTAAAGTTAAAAGGCGGATGTCATCGCAAATAATAGTTAAGAGTTATGATTTCTTTCCAATGTGGGATTATTGGTATTAAATTGGAGTGAATTGCAGTGCTGGTTATGCTGTGACTGTGAATCTGATGCAGACTTGGGCTGCATTAAAGCTGAAAATTGTTAGGACCTCCAAAATGCAGTTAATGTTTTGTATTGTAGCAGCAAAGAGGCTTATACAGAAGGGTCACAAATGCTGACTTCTCATCCCTATTTGTCTGGTTGAGGGTTTACTTATTTTGATTTTTATTTTTTTTAAAGCAAATTTGTGAGGCCTTTATAGGTTTGTATTTCTATTTGTGTATGCACTTGCAAGCAGTCTTTAATCTGCTGCGATATGATGTGTCAAATGCTAACAACTATCAGATAATGTGAAGAACTAATATTCAGAAAGTCATGGTGTGACCATAAACTCAGATTAATATTATAAAAAGTCACTGAGACTTGTATGCCGTATTCTCAGGATAGTGATGCTTTGGCTGTTTGAGGCCTACCCTTTAAGTTGTGCTCTTATATCACGCATTCTAAGTGAGGGGGCTGGTATTACGCTCTTTAAAGAGTGAAACTGTAGCACAAAAAATTAGTTTTGGACAGAAGAAATAAATCAATTCTCCAAGCTTCTGCTATCCTCAGTTTCTTTATTGCTATTACTGTTGGCTGACTGGATTTCTACACTAGTGAGGTAGGTGTGTGTAACGTTCCTTTCTGCTAGATTTTGGGACTTATTGGGGTAAAACCAAATCGTCTGAGTTAAACTATAATAATGAGCTAAACTGTTGTTTTTAAGGGAGTTTGGGACAGCTACAGTTAATAAGAACATCTTTAACTGGCTAAAAAAATGCTTAAACCCTCTGCATTTTTATGCAGATTCTTCGTATGCTTGATATTTGGTACCTCCATCCTGTCAGTGTTTTCCAAATGCACACAAAAAGAGAGTCTTCCAAAGAGGGTTTTTCTCTGAGCAGAATACCTGGGTTGTGTGGGTGCAAGTCAGCAGATGAGCAGCAGGAGCACTGTGGCTGAACCTTTAAAACCTTTCACCTGAGTAATGTCTACAGATTGGCCATTGCTAGTGATGCGTAAGGTTCTACTGCCAGGCTCACCTATGGAGTTTATCCTTCACAGGCCCAGTTGTAAAGATTTGGACTCTTTATCTGAAATGCTTCCGATCTTTTTATCTTCTTGTCTTTAGAAGCCCCCTGTGTAAGAAGCTGGTGTGCTGAACAAACCAGCATCCGTCACATGCCTTTGCCCAGATGTTAGCACTGATTCTTTTCTATTGATGGCAAATTTACTGCTAAGCTGTGCTGAATTTGTCAGTCCTACCAGCTGAATAAGAAGATGCAGCTGTACAGGGTAGATTTGGCTACTTGATGGCTAGATTAGTTTTTATCTCCTGCGCTTGGCTGGAACAAGTCTGAATGTACCATTCCCTCCCAAACTGGATGTGTAGTTCTGCTGCCTGCCCTAAGGAGAACAATGGCTCCCACTGGATGCTTTGTCCTATTTTTTCCACTCTCTAGCTGCAACATCCTTTTAATAAACCAGCTCCCAGCCAAGTAAAGTCTTTCCCCAGCACTTTCTAATTCTTTAAAATAGCAGAAAATTTATTCTGTTCTCCTGGGTTTTTAAGTCCATGTTTTAAAATTTGAAGGGAGTAAGCAGAGTATCCTCTACTGTGATCCAGCCAAAAAAGGGATATGTTCTATTTTCTAAAAGGAACAAGCTTAGCAGTTTAAATGATTGGGGGGAAGGATGTGACACCCAAACCCATAGTAGTTATTAAAGGGAAAAGTTTATGGGCAGTAACTGTGGATGAAACAAAGATTTTCTGACTTTTCCGCATAAGTGCTTCACTTTCCTTCTCCTTTTCCTTTATCATTATTTATATTTATTTGTTTTACAGTCTAGTGGACTCAGAGGATAAATTCTTTTATGTGCTTGGTGCTATAGAAGAAACATGTTAAAACATAACTCCTGATTTATTTGTAGTGTAGTGAAGACAAACAAGCAGAAAACGGCAGCGTTGGCATTACAGATGGCTAAATGAGGACCAGTGGCAATAAGCAACAAGCCTGGGGTTGTAGGAGGAGTCAGTGTCAGAGGCTGAAATTAGACCTTGGATTTTCATGCCATAGCTCAATAGGTCTGTGGGGTTTGGGTTTTGTTTTTTTTTTTCTAAGATTTCTCTGCTTTTCTTTCCCTGCCACTTCCTTTGTTCATGGTTTTTTTCCAGTTTGTCCATTCTTCTTTGTCTTCTTCAAGGTGCCAGGAAAGAACTAAAACCCCATCAAATAATATAAGTAGTTTCCCTGGGATGGCCTAATGAATATGTGATGAAATAATTTAAGTAGACATTTAGTCTCCTAGAATTTCACAGTCTGAATGACTAAATTCCTTCCTTCCCCCCCCATGTACAGGAGTCCAAAACTTTTAAATCATTACGTGGTAAATTTACCCCCACCCACCTATTGCTTTTGCTCCCACTTTTCCTTTTTTCTGCTAATGAGTCATGATATGTAATTACCTTCTGTCTTTTCTGCACTTAGTGAATATGCCAGCACAGAATGATTTAAGAAAATAAAGAAGGCTTTAAAAAAAAAAAAGATGAGGAAACAAGCAAGCATCCAGGACTGCTTTGGCTCCCACTCACCGTTCTTGCTCTTGCCAAGTGTAATGAATATCGCTTTTTCTCTATGGCACTCTGAAGCAGGATTAAGTAAACTTATATCTATATTATTACATTTTAATGGATGTTTGTGTATTAGCATGATATTTTTTTTAGTGGGTTATCTTTACTGGGCACTTAGGAAGGTGGTGAAATTCAAATAATCTGATTTCTCCCTGAAACACTTTGTCTTTAAATCTATTATTCAGCCTTGCAATGTATGCTAGTGCAAAATTTCCTATGTGAAATAAGCAGAGGCTGTGGCATAACGTGGGAAGGACTGACTGTGGGCTGTGGCATGCTTTTATCATGGCCTCCTCTACAAGAGCTGATTTCAGTTCTAGAAGAACTGGGTTGTCTTAGACCCCCTGAACATCAACCTGAGTTGGTAGAAGTGCACGTCAAAGTCAAGGCACCTCAGAAGTGCCCTACTTGCCAGATGCCTCTGTCTTTAAAGCGCTTTTGCTGTGGCAGCATGTCCTGTAGAGAGAGATGTTTAGGGCTGCGTAATAAATAGTGGGAACCAGAAGTTCATTGTCACTTTAGGAATTTGTTTTTAAGGATTGTTTCTTCTTACTGACGTGGGGAAGAATGTAAAAGCCAGCTCTCTCAGCCACTGAATAATAAATGACTGCATAGCAGAAATTCAATAGGGCTTTTTTTCTGTGAGTAAAATGGCAAAGGAAATAACCATTTCTTTGGGATAACTCATCCATTCATGGATAGCTTCTTCTGGTAAATAAATATCTTGCCACCTGCAACTCTGCTCCTAAAGCTGTTGTGTAATTTCCAGTGTTTTCTGATGGCTTCTGAAATGAGTTTTAAGAAGCTTGCTGTTTAAAGTAAACAAAAAGAAAGTAAAGAAAAAGAACTTAACATCAAAGATATCAACAATTCTCCTCTCTCTGCATGTTTCCCCTGAATATGGAGTTGGCAAACTCTCAAATCACTTTATCATGTTTGAACTTGGAAAAATGTATGATAATACCAGCTGAGCTAATATTTAAAGAGCTCTTCACTTCAGAATTTTATTGTCTTTTTCTCAGTTCTTCTAAAGTCTTCTGACAGGCATGGTGGTGGGGCTGCGAATGGCTTAGGCAACTGAAAAGGGAGGCAAAAAGATGTTTGCGCCTGAACCTGGATCAGCTGGGTCTGAAACAGCCCCTTCAGGATATCTTTGAGATTAAATTTAATGCAGTAGTCTTGAAGAATGCTTAGTAGCCAAGCTTCAAGCAGAGTACCACATACTCTGGCTTTCCCTGCCACTTCTCCACTTCTGCAGGATCCTCTGGTGTCTACAGGAACCTGGTTGAGCCCTGGAGATGTGGTGCACCAATAGTTGCGACAGTGCACTGGAGTTCACAGTGTCTGGTTAGAATGAAAAGATCCCTCTTACACAGATAAAACTATAAACTCAGAGCTTTGTGTTTCCCCCACCCCAGTGCTTTGGGGTCTTGTTTGTGTGTGTTTCATGGTGGTAACTTCATCTAGTTGCAGATTTCTGACAGGCTCAAGGAAAGGTGGGAAGTGGCACTTCGATGTTAAGCGAATGTACAGTAAGAGAGGGCTTATCAGCACATTAGTGGCATTTTATTTTAGACTCTTATTTACAGCTTCCTTACTGTCCTTCTATGTGATTTGAATTGATAGTCGGAAGAATGGGTGGGAAAGAATAATTCTGAGGATCTTGGAGGTCCTTGAGGGCCTTAAACATTTAGGGCCTGCTTTGAAAATGCGCTAAGGCTTTGCAGTGTGTGAGTAGCAAGTGTTGTCTTGTGGCTTTGGTGGGTTTTTACCTGTTTTTACCCGTTTTTACCCTACTTGCCACCACACCATACAGGCAAATCAGGCTTTGGCAAGTGATCTCTGGAGGTTAATATATCCTCAAAATCAAGTGGGCTGGAGAGGTAAGGAGGTTTTGGCTTTCCTTTGTCTGTGGTCTGACCCTGGGAAGTGCTGGGTATTAACTCCCTCAGTATGTCAAATAATGAATATGTTGGCATGACTTTAGGATGCTTGACCCTTATCAGACCCAAGCCATAGGGTTGGTATTTCTGGGCCTGAAGTCAATAGATACTTAAGGGTTAGCTCGGTCATCTGTAGGTGAGATTCTACTTGCAACTATTCTATACTTTAATCCCAATTTGTGGGAGTGAAACTGTGGCAACCTTAAGTGTATAATTTCCTTCCTATTACGTTATTTCTTCCAGTACAGGAGGTACCCAGTGTTTGTCATTTAGGAGTGTCATATCATTACATTGCATATTGCAGTGTAATGATGTGAAATGATTAAATGACAAAATGCCAGTTCACTGCCAAAAATCTTAAGTAGTATACTTTTATTCGCAGATGGGAAAGCTATTATTAATTTCTGTATAGGCTTTGCCAGATGAAATAAAATAAGCAGACTAAAAGGGAGGTGGGTTTAATCCTTTTTCTAATTTGAACATGAGTAGTAGGAGTTATGTCCACCTCTAGTCCTCACTTCAGAGCATATGTCCTGTGCCAGTGGTGTATTGCTATACATCAACCTAGTCTACTGTCAAATAATGACAGCAGATATCAAGAGAAGAACAGGCTGGCATTTATGAGGGGGAAATACTCAGCTTCAAAGAATGCCATGTTAAGCAGTGTAAGCTGTTTTGTTCAATATTGTTTCTTAGTATTCAAAAATGCTTCTTTCTAGATTAAAGATAACGTAAGTATGGCAACTAAATTAGATGAGTGTGCCTATGGTCCCATCAACCTTTTCCAAAACCAAAGACAGCATGGATAAGTAGAGCAGGTGCTTAGAATTTGAAATTACTATATCCAAGGTGAAAACAACATTTAGAGGGCTTAATGTGTATAAGGCAGGAGGAACTGGAAAACTTCATCCCAGTGTGCTGAAATAACTAGCATGAAACTGTGGAAGTCTAACAACAAGGATTTTCATCTAATCATTTTGGGGCTGCCAAGCTGTGTGTATGGGCCTGTTTTCCTATTTAATGGTATACTAATCTTCCTACTTTTTTGTAGGAATACCTTGCTCAATAAGACAAGGGTATCGGATAGACATATCAGCTAAAGGTTCAAAGTAGAATGTTTGGGCTTCTTTAAAAGTGAAAATACAAGGGGGAGCAAGGGGAGAGAAGTTTGCATCAAAAATGGGAATTCCTGTCTTGTAAGGACAATATTATTTGAGTATTATGTAAATCTGTATAGTGAAAAATATTAGGTACCATTGGGTGTAACAAAATGAAATAAGTGAGAACTAAACTGTGTGGAAATTTCTGGTGGGTCTCAAGAGGTCATCTAGCTTGTTTTCTTAATGCAAAGGTAAATGTGAAATATTCATGTCTGGCTCTCAGCTTTTTGGGGAACTCTTTGGATCTTACCTCTGGATAACATTGCTCTGATAGTCCCTCAGGGTTTACTTCAAGCTAAGAGTCTCTAGAGTGAAGTATCAGTAGATGAGTGAAAAGAAATTCTGAATGGATGGTCAGTGGCAGAGAAGCACACGTCTCTGCTTGGGTCACACAAACCTATCTTGGTTGCAAAGGCACATCTTTAGGCCGGTTTCTGTTCTGACTCTTGCCTGAGGGGAGGATTACTGGTTGATACACAAGTTAAAGCTGACACAGTGACACTGTTTGTGTGCCTACAGCTACACATGTGTTTGTACTTTGTTGTACTGGGGCCTTAGCCAGCAAGTCCTGTATAGTGCTTTTCATGATATAGATAAGGTTCTTGTAAAGTAAAACTTAATAAACATAAAAGATTTCTGTCTGGTTCTCTACTAAAATTCTGATTGTTACATTTTGCACTCTTATTTTGATTTTGCTTTGTTGATGTAATCTGTGCTCAAGGTGAAAGGGGAAAAAACAGGCAAATGGTTTGCGTTTATATTTTATTAGGTTTCATTGACACATTGGAAGTCCCTTGTCTGTTACAAAAAGTAAGGTAACAGAAACCATCCCAAACCAGTAATAACTTTATGGATTTATAAACAATAGTAGCATGTTTGCCAAGATGGCTAGTAACTGTTTGGACCTGTCTTCTTAGCCTGTCATTTTTTTGTTTTGAGGAAGAGAAAACACAAGAGATAAGTTTCCACTCCTAGTGCATTGGCAGAAATACAGAAAGCCCATTCTTAATGTGATGGGACTCATAAATGGACAACTATTCAACTAATAAAACTGTCTAAAGCACTCATTGTACATGCAGCTAAAAGGTTAGATGTTTGAAAGGCATTGCCATGCCAAATATACAGCTTTATGGACTGACTTCTCATTAATTTATTTACCTAATAGATGCATTACAGCACATGTGATGGACTTGATTTTCGGTTGCTCTTCTCTAGGTTTAAGCATAAGAACTCAATGACAACCCTTACTTTTGTTGCTGAATCTCTTCTCCCATGGATCCCCAGTATAGAAAATATTTTCTGAAGCCCAAATTCAGTCCTAGATCCTGATCTTACCGATACGGTTTCAAACCACTAGATCTCTAAAATTCAGTGGTTCACACTCACAGGTTTACATTATACACAAATGGTAGGTGAGGATAAGTGATGCTGCAGTCCAGGACCACGGGCGCATATTTCCAGATGCTCCAGTGCAGCACTCCCAGCTGCAGAGATGAGTTCCACATGCTGACCCCATCCCAGGTACCCAAGCAGCCTGTGCTTCTGCAGCTAGTCTGTCGTTCAACCCAGATTGTCACACTGTATAGAAATGCTTGGGTCTTTGATAGGAAAAAGCTGCTGCTAATTTCAGTGATCTAGCACTGAGCTGAGAATATGTTCCCTTGTCTGTTCTGGGATTTGCTTCTGATAAGTGCCTGCCTCTCTCAGTTCACTTTCCATCATACAAGAATAGAAAGTGTTCAATAACTTAAAGAATCAAAGTATGAAGGATGAGAGAGAACCATTAATTTCTCTTGCCTCTTTTTGGTAGAAATGAATGACACTGACTTAAAGAAAATGGGACGTATCTATCCCTGCCATAATTCTGCTGGTTCTAGTAGCTGTAGAGTAGAAGCAAAGCAGTCTCCCTGCCATTAAGGACTAAGTGGTAATAAATGGCTTAACCATAGTTAGCCTTGCTTTCCTCCCCAATACTGAAAAGTCAGTGTGACACATTTTACAGTCAATTTCACTGTAAAAAGAGGGAAAGGAATAAGACTATTCCTACCACCTTCTGTACGTTATGACCAGTAGAGTGTTATGGTGAGAAGGAAAAAAAGAGAAAACAAATCCCTCTCCCAGACAGCCTGGCAAAGTGGGATTGTATTCCAGACAGTCCCATTCTGATCCAGGAAGACACCTGCAACCACTTTCACCTATAGTTTAATGAAATCATTGCCATACAGCTGAGTTTTCCTGCCATCAAATTAAAAAAGATACTTTATTTTGAAATGGTGTTGGTTCTTGTTCTCCTGTTTTGCTTTGGGATTATTTTGTTTGGTTTGTTTCTGGTTTAGGTGTTGGGGTGTTTCTGGTTTTTGGTGACAAACTTTAAAGAAAAAATTGTGTTTTCTGCATACTCAATTTCGGCTGTAAAATAAGTGTAAAACTCATTTTACCTGGAGCTTATGTCAGCCTAGCAATCACTCACTAGCTTACAATATTCTTAAAGTATTAGGTGAGTTGGGTTATAGATGACTCTAAACAGCAGGTTTGTATGTTTTGCTGCTACTTAATGGCCTTAATATACAAGAATTAGATTTCAGTGGATTTTTTTTTGGTACTGATGTCTCTGGCCATAGTAGGGAAACAATATCCTGGAAAAATACTTTACAGAAGGATGATGTTCTTCCTTCTCTTCAACGGAATGTGTAGGTCTTGAGTTACGATTCAATTATTTTTCTCTAAGATATATACTTTCATTATCACTTAAGAGTAACTTTGAGCTGAAGTTTTCAGTTAGCTGCTGGGTGGGAGCCCTCGCTCCTTGTTCTTCCTCTCTGTACTGATCTAGCAGCAGAGGAGGCCAGAAGCCAGGGCTGTCTCATGGAAAGAGCAACCAGTCACCTTTCTGCTTGCTTGGATTTTAGTGCCAGATGGGTCAGAAGCCTACACTAGCCATGAGCTATAGAGCACATGCATGCCTCATGTCTGTTGTTACACTTAATGCCTCTTCCACTGTATTTTGTGTTAGTCTATGCACAGTACTGCTCTTTCCTAGTATTTTCTGATTATTAGTTCATCTTAGGGAAAGATAAACAAGTGGGACTATATATTCAAAGAGCTAGATGGAGTTTTATTAAAGTAAGTATTTTTATAGTAATAACTTTGTGTGTATATAGTTACTGGGGTGTTGATCTGCTTTTTAAAAATATGCTTATTTATCGGGGTCTGAGAGCTCGCATCCCTAAAAGCAATGCTCAACTTAAAGCAATGCGTTATATTTGAACACTGTATGTTTGACAATACATTTCATGCCTCATTTCCTGCCAGTTGTGAGCTCTAGTAAACACAAAGAGCAAATTCACATTTTTCATGTCAAAAAGCCCTATAGTTTGTTCCCTCTAGGATATCACTAGTTAAATAGATTTCTGTAAGGACATACTCTGTTCACACTATAATCTGTTGTGACACTAAATCTTAATCCGTCTTCAAATTTCCATTGTTTTTGTACGAAAAGATTATTTCTAAAATATTTTATATTTCACATTCATTTTCTTTGCTAAGAATTAATTGCATAAGCAGTGGGTATCTGACCACTATTAAGTCTTCTATCGTAACCCAAAATTAAGAATTTAATGTGGATTATTCATAACATCTATCCAGTTAATTCAAAGTAATTTTTCTTTGCACTAGGCAGAATTTACACTTTCTTGAAATGAGCTTACCTCCTCATGAAACTTTGAAAAGAAGTCAAACCTGGGCTGTCCTAAAGGCTTTGACACACCTGTGTCACTACTCTGCTGCAGAGCTGAAGGGTTTTATCCTATGTCATCCATAGGTTTCATCCTGCTCTTGTCACAGGTGGATGTGGCTGTGTAAAGGAGAAAAATGAATTGCAGCTCTTTGGCCCTATGAATGGCAAATGGATGTGTGGCCCTGCTGCTTAATATAGATAGGTAGAGAATTCTGTTCTTGTAGCATTTTATACAAACTTGTCATACAAGCAAGTTACTATGGAAGGCTGGAAGAGTGGAGAATAAGACCTCATATTTCAAGGCTCTGTCTTGTTATTTTAAATTAGCTCAGCAAGGAGCTACCTGAAGTTTTCTGGCAGCCATAATAAGCTTCTGTGAGAAAGACCTGTGATGCTGGAATACCTGGGTTTATATCATGATTGCTCCTTATTACTATAGAATCGCTCAGGTTAGAGGGAACCTCGGGAGGTCTCTCATCCAACCGCCTGCTTAAAGTCAGGGGAAATACTGAGTTCACACCAGGGTTCTCAGGGCTTCTCTCAATTGGGTCTTGAAAACCTCCAGGGATGGAGATGCCATGACCTCTCTGGGCAGAGTATTTCAGTGCTTGATTGTCCTCCCTGAGGAAGAAAGTTTTTCTTGTGTCCATACAGAAAATCCTGGTTTGGTCTCGTTCTTGTTCTCATACTGTCTCACCTCAACAAAGAGCCTGGGTCCATCTTTTCTGCAACTGCTTTGTGGAGTGCTGTAGAGCTGCTGTTATATCACGATGTATCAATACTAGTGCTAGGTAAGATGCTTGGAGCCATCAGGTTAATTTCTCCCTCCTGCGTGATGTGGGGGAACAGTAAGAGGAGCAGATGTGTTTGAAAGTTGGATTTGTGGATCCTGAATCTAGACAGGACTGGCCACATACATAGACTGAAAACTAATGTCTGTCTTAACTTGAATAGTAGACTACTGAGAAATGCTGTTTATCTCCTTGAAACTTGGGATAGCATTCAACAAAAATGAACCTTGTTAGCTTAAGAAGGTGTAAAAAACTCCTTCAAATTATTTAATGTGTAACAGCTCAAAGCTGAGCAAGAATTGAATTTATTGGCAAAACAGCAATATTGGTTTAAATGCTGGATCTCTAATATTTTGAAAGTGTGCATTCAGACTGTTATTTCATGGGACTTGAAAAGCCTCTAACAAATCAGTTTGAAGTAGGCTGCATAGAATGGCAAAATCCTGTTTCAGAAAAGAAATAACTATAGCTGTATGCAGGCCACAGAAGTCTTTGTTTAAAGCACATTGCTGAGTTTTGGATTTTTTTTTTTTAAACATAAATGCAAGCTAGGATAAAACACATAGCTAAGCAGAAAAGGACCTCTTGGAGTCAGATATTTGTGAATAAAGTGTCGGCTCTAGAAAGGTAATACAAATGATATACAGTTGCTTTGTAGTCGTTGGCTCTTTAATTGAGCAGACTGATGTATTGCGAGCATAATGGATCTTTGGAGCAGACTGAGAATGAGGTGCTGTTATTTTGTTTCTCTAAGCCACACATTTGAAGTGCAGGTGAATACAAACCATTTAAGAAATAATTGGTCTGACCTAGCATTGGTGTAGCCATTTTGGCAGCAGTAAAAGAGGTGTTACTCAGGTGACAGAAGACAATGAGACAGAGATATATAACACAATATTTGCTCAGTCTAAAAAAAGTCAGCCTAATGAGAGAGGAAGAAAAAAGCTACAAAAGAAGTCCTGTCCTTTTTGGTTCTACTTACAGCCTCTGCAGATTCTTCTGCTTCATTAGGCAAATTTCAGTACCTTTCCATCTTTCCTGATTGTTCTTTAAAAACAATCCCCCCCCAGTTTCATTTATCATTTCTATCCCTGCTAGTAAAATCCTTATCCATGACCTAGGCAGCTCAAACCTGGATCACTGCAACTTCCCAGTTTTCCTTGTGTCAGTTCCTTTCTCTTCATGTCCATCTGTAAGAACACAACTGATTTTGTTTCATGATTCAGCTGCTCTGTGACACCCTTTCCTTCAACAAAACCACCAGTATTTACATTAAATACTCTAAAGCTATTTTACTACTTAAAAAATGTTGTGAGCTCCCTAGGAAAAAGTTGTTTCTGAAGAGCAGACTGTTGCTATTAACACTTTAAAATCAAAAAGTCACATCCAGGTGAATAAAGCTGATGGAACAAAACTGATCTATCGATACTGAGAACCTAGCTCCAGATAATTCTATATGGGCTTTAAAAAGTATTGCAGAGGTATTTTTTAATGTGTTCTTCTCTGTACTGCTGCACATACAAGCAGCTTCATATAGGATAATGGCTTTTATCCCTGGTCTGAGTGGTGTGTTCTGGTGACATAAGGAAAGGATGAAACAAAAGTTCTCAGTCTCTCAAAACCTAGTGAGAATGGGACTTACCAGGAAAGGATGTAGATCTTAGAGACTCTAAGGTAGGGAAAAGGTCCAGTGTGTCAAGTTGTGAATAATATATATATTTGTCACAGCAGGGGTCACTGGCTCAACAACAGAAACAGTTGCATGAAGCAGTGTAAATGTTCTTGGTTCCTCCTCATCAGACAATACCATATTAGAAACCTGACACCGATGCAGGCAGTGCAGTGACTGGGGGGAGTTCACCTTCAGACAAGATGCAATCAGAGAAGGTGCAGTTACAAAGTGGCTCTTGCTGATAATTTAACTGTGGTGTCTTCTGCTGATACACATGGAGATCTTTAAAAGGAGAGACAATGGATTGTTTTGGAATCCATTTAGAAGGGCTGTGTGATAATTCTACTTGGAGAAATGCTTGTCAGTCCCAGGTTGATACACTTAGAATTTCAGGGTCACAGAGGCTCAGACTCCTGCTTAATGATTGCTTCATCTAGTCATTAATGCTCCATTGAAGTCACTTGGTTAGGTACGAAGTTGGTTTATCAACCCTACTTGTATTCTTTCCTGGATGACATTTTAAACCACAACAGCCTTCAAAATGTTTGTCTTTTGAATTGTATGTTTATATGGTATTCTCTGTGAAGCTTAGTGGCTAAAGCTGCTTCAGTGTGGCTGGCCAAATCACCCCTCAGCAAGTGAATGATAGGGTCCTTAGTATGTGAGCTTAGACACAAATGTCTTAATAGGATGTTGCAAGACCTTTTACTTACCTGTTTTGCTGTCTTACTGAAAGCATTTTTATGAGTGACCTGAAAGTGGAATGTGACTTTTAAGAATGAGAGTGAAATTTTACAGACTCAATGTAGATTACTCTGCTGCTTGAAGAACTTCAAGTCTTTAAAGAATCCTTGGGAGCAGATGTAATTGTGCTTTGATACAAGTCAGTGTTTGTGCAGGCGAGTAGATTCTTGACCATAGCCAAACAGATTCTCAGGAGGACATCAACTTATGTTGATGTTTTTGGGATCAGGCTTTCATCTGGGGTTTCTGCACACATGTAAATGGGTGCATTTGAATATTTTTTACTAGGTGGCTAATGGACATGGGTGCACAGCTGCCCCTGGATTGTCTGATTATGGAAGAGACATGATGAACACAGAAGGCTCCTCTTAGATTGTAAACACAACTGTGGCATGGCAAAAGATTTGCCACTACGAAGTGAAGAACTGTCATTCCACACAGGAACATTGGTTAGTCCCATTTACACTACTCTTCTTGGTCCTGTTAAAGGGCACTTTGAATAGCAAGCTGTCATTATTTGGATTCTTTCAATGTTTTGTATTAATCTAAAAGCAGCATCAAGAGGTGGCATTTAAAATCTTCTCACTCACATTTTTAGAATGCTGTAATACAAAGTTGCTTCCTAACATGTTCAAAGTCTATTAAATAAATGCACTGAAGGATTCCTCTTCCTTCTGATACGGGCTTGTCAAGCTAATCTAATTCCAGTGTCTGCACATGGAAGGTGTGCTATTTTCTCCTTTCAATGATTTCAAAAAATTAATAATTAAAGTTTTCTATTTTTGCTTAATAATTAGTGCAAATTACTGCACTTTTCTTCGTGTTTTATAATATTATGGTAATCATTGCTATGTGTACCTGTATGCGTGACACATTGAAAACATTTTTGTCAAATCATTTGAAGAAATTGCTGAACCAGTACAACTTCAGGTTAGAGAACTTTGTAGGCCAAATTTACTAATAAATCCTGGCATGATGCTTATTGCAAGGATGCCAGCCTGTCAATGGCTTAATCATGGAGCATAATCCTGATATCTCTTTATTGCACTGTGGAAAATGATTGTTCATGACTGACTGCAGTGTGAGCTTGCTCATTTCCAAAATAAGCTTCCTTCCTGTGTTTATAAAAAGGAATGGTACCTGTTTACATCCTGCTCCTGTAAGGGGCTGAGCTGCTGTACATGAAGGCGCTTGGCATCTCTTAGGAAGGCTCAGCAAGGTCCGAGCCTGACCCTCCTGTGTAGACGTGATAATTAAAGATTGATATTTGTCTGAGGTAGGAAGCTTGCTTTTATGTGTTTTGCATTTTTAACTCACCTCTGTAAGAAAATACAGCACTGAAAATATCCCCCCTTCATCCTTGAGAGAATGCTTATGGATGGATGCTTTGCCTTCCCTTTTCTCCAAGCTCTGGGTTTGTGATGCATGTATCTCTCAGAAGTAAATAAATTCTACCTCTTCAGAAAATATCACGGTTCATTTCCTTAATTCCTGTGGAAGGTAGGCCAGTTAGTCAAGACAGTTGACTCACGTAATCAGTGCTGAGGGTTTTCACTCCTGTATTTATTCTGAGGAATGGTCAATAAGAAAGGATTAACCAACAGAGAAATCTCCTCATATACAAAATTTGATGGGATTCGTGCTCATACTTTAGCCTTTGCTTTTCAGTACAGAGCAGGGCCACTGTAGTGGCTTTCCCCCACTTAAACTATGATTAAACACTTAGTACACAGACCCTGAGCTTCCTCTCAACAGTGGCTGCTCTGGGTGCTCTTGCGGGTGGGTAGCTGGGAGCAGGACTGTGTGCAGCATCACAGGGGCTTGGCCAAGCACAAGCAGGAGCTTTAGAACAGTTTGGTTGTCTTGAAAATAGAATCCAGCCACATCCTGGGGTTTAGTTTTCCTCACTGGGATTGAGTGGCGCTTGGTGTGCACCATTCACTGAGGGTGAGGCAGTGCTGCTGCGTGTGCAGTTGCTTGCCTCTGATTAAGAACACAGAATAGAAATGAGCTTGCACAAGTTGCTTTACACACTTTGGTAAGGTGACTTTCCACTAATATACACTTGACCAATGCCTAACATTCAAAATCATTTAAAATATTGTAACATGCTAATACATACGACTAATTACAGCCTTTAAAATTTACTCTTTTTTTTCCCTTTTTTGCTTGTAAGTCTTCAGAAACTTACTCTTTGTGAATATAGTCAAGTTATAAAATCCTAAAGCTGGCTACTGACATTAAACTTTATATTCTCTATTTTTCAAATGGACCTGTGCAGTCAGGAAAGCCTTTGCAGAGAAAATGTATCAACCCAGGTTGGTCAATTTGTGGTTATTGAGTGACTATGTGTAATCACTGTTTATAAAATATTAATGAAATCCACAGGAGAAGTAAGTGTAATGGCAGGTCAGGGAAGAAAAGGTGGGAGGAGAACGGGTCTGAGTGTGTAAACTTTCTTTTAAGGTGGCATTTATTAAAATCAGTATCAGTGATAAATCAGGATACAGCACAGCTGCCATTTTAAATCACTTCCTATGAAAATTAGACCTGACTTGAGTTGCTGGAGATAAGTGATGAGAATTTAGCTCATGCTGACCCCCTTACAGCTTGATGTTTTTTCCTTGTTTATTTTAGTTTTCCTGATATCTTGATCAGTTGCTACTTTGGTACAATGGGTTTATGAAAGAAAACTTTAATTATCAGGTGGGTGGTGGATGAAACAAATCAGCTCCTGCTTCTGAAATTTGTGCTCATGGATCTTTGAGATCCTTCTATTTGAGATGCTCTAGTTTATTCATAAAAATAGATGTTCTAAGTATGTGGATTTGTGGTGTAATCGCCCTACAAAGCTGATCAAAAGATTTACAAGGTTTGGTGGAGTGAAACTTAGCCTGGATATTTAGGGAAATTTACTGGGGAAAACTCTTGAAAAGTTATGGCTTCCTGTGAGTATACTCAGTTAATCCCTTTGTGTTTCTCATTTCTTCTTGCATGAGAGCTGCAAATTGGTGAAAATGTAACAGCAGTAAACTTTCTTTTCCTGTTAAAAAACCGATTTTGTTTAGATGTTCTCTTTATAGTGTTTCTAAGCCTCTATTTGGAGTCTTAAGTAATACTAATGTAACTGATGAGTTTTCATAGCAACAGTGTACCAGGCATGAACAAAATCTGGATATCAGATTAGAGTGCTTTCTAGAAAAGGCAGAAATTCAGAAGTGGTTTTGTATTAAATGTTGAGATAAAAGTGTTTCTGCTTCAATGGTTTAGTCTTCTGTAGGAATAACCTTCAGTACAACTGCTCCATAAATACCCTTTTTCTAGGAAGTTCGGTTGAGCGCTCTGCTTCCCCCTTCTGATGCTCACAGTAAGGAAGGACAGGCTGGTTGGAAGTGGGAGAGGGGACATTTGGTTTTATTCTTTTCCTAAAAACACTGGTTCCCAGAGCCAGAGTTCTGGCTTCTTTCATCAGTGATGAGTTGCTGTCTACCAGGCTTGCCACCCCTCCCAGGGCACGGTGATGCGACAGGTACTCCATCGGTCTGGACATTTTTGTACGCATGTACAACTCGTTAAAAGTCTTCAGCAGAATTAAGTATTTGTATTGTCATAGTGTCTAGGAGCACAGATGGTCTTGCTATTAAAGCTCAAGACTGAGAGCCAGGTGGTCTCAGTACTACTTCCAAGCTCTGCCACAAACTTGACATGTGGCTCTGGGCAAATCAGTTGAACGCTCTGTGCTTCTGTTTTCCCACTGGTACGGTAGGTACAGTGATTAGCTGCCTGATATACAGTATTTTATGATTTAGTGCCTTATGAAGTATTTGGAGATCTTCAGTTGCAAGCTGATGCAGAACTGCTGAGCTTTGTTGATGCAGTATAGAGATTAGGAAGAGAAATTCCCTTATCTTCTTTCCTCAAATCTGACAATTATGTCAGAATCTCCAAAGTCACAGATGTCTTGAATTAGAAAAAAAAACAGGCAGCCGGTAGGAAAATAATCTGTATGTAAAACTTCCAAGGTAGTCAGTTTATCTCTGTTCCCATAAAATCAGGGAATCTTGCCTTAAAAGCAGCCCCCGTGTTTTAAATTAACTGTAAAATAATAAGCTTGAATAAAATACTGTATATAGTGTACGGGTTCACTGCACCACATAACATTGGTAAAATTCTACTGACTATTTGTAAGGAATACCTGTATGTGTAGTAATAGGTTGGAACTTCTTTGACAGAGGCTGATTACAGTATGGTGCAGTGTTCTGGCTTATAATCACCCACTGAGAAATCTGGGAGACCTGTTTTTAAGGTGTTTAGGAATTTGAGGTTCAAGTTTATATGTGCGCCTACCTCTGTGCCTGTTTCGTGTGTCCAGTAGTAATTATTTGACGGTCATGTGTAAACATTTACACATAAAGAGATGAAAGGAGTATTTTCAGAAAAAAGCCAAACTCGTATCTGCATGCTCCATAAATGAGCACTCGAAATAGACACAGAAAATGCACACCAATGTCAGACCTCCTGTCTCTGAAAAATCCAGCCTTTAAGACAAACATCTGATTTGCAAATGAGATGCAAGATAGGTTCTTATTAAATAGTTAAATATCAAGGTTTGAATTTTCATAAAAGGGCAATTTCAAACCTCATTTGTGTGTGTAATTATTGTGCTTGTGAGAGCAACCCTGGTAAACGTGCACATAAATGTCATGTCAGGTTTATAATGGGTCATTGACACGCTTCCTTCCCACAATTGGGTCTGTGGTCTCTGCACAGAGATAGAGCTGAGGGAATATGTAAAACGGGTGCAAAAATCTGGCAGAAACAGTTTTCTTTCTTGCTGAAAAGAGCAGCAAAGCTTTGTGTACACATCGGCATATTCTCAAGATGGAGTTGCAGCTCTGGGGTCTAAACAAACTGAATCAGTTTTTAAAATAACAGTGCATACTAAACCTTAGAAATTCAAATACAGCATTTTCCAAGGCTAAAGATTTGGCAAATGCACTCTTGTAAGGCTGTTGTCACTTCCTCTTTCAAGAAGGTTTAGAGAAACTTCTCATTCCTTTTTTTTCATGCTGGGATTTTTTTTTTTATCGTCCAAAAGCTGTGAAATACTTGAAATCTGAGGCCGCTGCTATCAGATAACACACTTTAAGACTCTACATTAAAGAATCTCCCACATGCTTGTTCTCAAACTTGAGATATGAACATGCCTAAAACAGCCTTCGGTCGCACTGGATTGGGCTGTGCAGACTGATCTGAAAATATTTATCCTGCACTATGAGAAATTAGAGGAAATACAGCCCAGAATTCAATAGTGGAATCTGCTGTCAATATGCAACTGAGGTTAGGAGCAGCAAGATTCGGACAGGAATTTTGTGGTTATGTGTAAATCATGAATACTTAAGAGTTAATGTGGTTGATTATAAGGAACGGAATATGGGAAGGAGGGAGAAGTTAATATTTCAGGGTAAATCTACCTTTGTTAAAATTCAGGGTGACATCTTGTGGGCAGGGAGGTGTAAATTATGTGTAAGTTTTGGTGTTTCACCTTTCTTTGGTTGCTGGCAGGGGAGGATTCAGGACTGTACAGCCCATGGGTCAGAGCCAGTGCAGTGATTCTCATGCCTCTAAATTAATCTTAATCACAGAATAATATATATCTGTCTTGTATCTGAACGATCTCTCTACAAAGGTGGAGGGTTTTGGTGATTGTGCTTTTGTGGAGAAGGAGTAAATAGCTTCCTGAGGTGGCAGTGTGGGTGGAGGGACAGCAGGTATCGGTCTCCTGCAAGAAGCAAGGTAAAATATCAGGCTGAACAAAAGTAGCAGCAGAAGGCAGGATACAGAACATGCTGACAGATATCGGTCAAGAGTCAGAACCCAAGGCTAGGACTTGAATAGACTCAGGAGAAGCAGGCAGGAGGCCAGGCAATGAATAAAAATTAGCATGCCCCATACTGCTCTCCATATTGTTGCTTGCCTGACTACTCTCCCTTCCACCCCCTCTCCTGTATTTTCTTTAACGTACCACTGGTCAAAGCAAATAATGATATTATGTTTGTATGGGAGGCCCTTGAAAGCTATTCTGAGACTGGAGTCCAGAAAAACGTAATCTCTGTTTGATTCTTTGTTTAGTGGGGATTCAAATCCCAACTTAATTTAATCTTTTGATTTATCCTGCAGGTACTGCCTGATTATATTCCAGTGCCACCACTATTAGAAATGCAGGTATTATTTTTATTTATTTATTTTTGCTTTTAGCACTCTGAGAACAAAAAAGGCTTAACAGAAGTCATTATTACTATTATCCTCTGTAATGCATCATGAGTGAATAGCCGCATCTCTGAGCTTGTACCCCATCACTTCATATTAATAACATCAGGGTTACACAAATCTTTGTTCTGCACTTCAGCTAAAACAGCGTGGCTGAATAGGACTCAAAACTTGCTCCGCTTGCTGTGAGTGGTTAAACCGCCACCATTGCTGCAAGATGGACAGGATCCCACTTAGAAAGCTTGGGGCTTGCCAGGTGTAAGGAGGAGGGTGACACTGTGCATAGAATTTAAACCCGTTCCTTTACAGGGTGTTGTGAGATTGTGGACAAATTCCTTACTGATACATTTGTGAGGCTGGTTTTTTTTTTCAGTGTATTTAAAATAACTTGTAGTGTCATTAAAATGTGTGAGAACCCTAAGGAAAACAACCATTAAAAGGTACAGACTGAAAAGACAAATGTAATAGTGGCAAATGTGCTGTGATTTCAGTGGTCCCCTTCACTGAAATATCTGAGCACCTAGTGTGCATTTGTGTTGAAATGAATGGGAATTCACTTGCATACCTTTATTAGCCTAGCAGGCAGTTTCACTATGCCTAAGCTTCCTACATATAAGATAGGGGCTCGGCATTTCCCCTTCCTGGAGTTCTTGCAGAATGAGTACAGTAAAATCAGAATATAATCAGACACCAGTTATTGTTGCTGTAGTGACATGCCAAATCCCATGTGTGTTGTCTTGCCTTTCTATTCCAAGGCTACTAGTTTCCATGTTCATTTTCTCGTTTTCCTCATGTTCCCTATCTGGACCTTTGAAGTATTAAGCACTTTTATTTAATTTTTCCTCTTAGTTTCCTAAACAAGATCCAGTTCATTCATATCCTTCAAAAAGTCACTAAAATTAAATTTTTGAAATCATATTAAATCTTTAATATTCTCCTATGGATAATAATGTGCCCAAGCAGACAAGGACAGCATGCAAATCTAGTGGCATGCCTGACAAACATAATGCATTTATATTAAATCTATTGTACAGTAAGAATTTCTAACTGGCAGTGATCAGAGGAAACCATGCAATTGGATTAATAGATAATTTAGGCTGTAATCCAACACAGTAGTTAAGCATATGCTTAATTTTGTGTAGTACTACTTGATGTTAGTTGAGGCAAAATAAGCTTAAAACTAGGCACATGCTTAAATCAGTTTTGCTGGCTTGCTGATTTACTTGGTGATATGAGCAAATAAGGTTTTTACAGCTGGAAATACATGCAGGAGTAAAGTGTCCATTTTTCCTGTGATCATTAAAACAGCATTCCAGCTCAAGTTTCAAAGCGTAATGTTTTTATAGGGGGTTAAAAAACGGTGCTCGCCAGCTGCAGAGATAAACAGCTTACAAATTATTTATTTTACCTGCATTCCTGGTTAAACTGAGTTAAAAATAATTAGATAACCCTGTAAAAGCTGTGACTGGTGTTGTTAATTCCACATAAAGATTTTCTCATGCAATACCTAATAAATGGCGTTATCTTTTAAAAAAGGCTTTAAGGGGATTAATATACTGTACAGAAGATGCACTCTGTAACTCGGTTAAGACGTTTGCTCCAGATCTGAGCTAGATCTAAAAGAAGAAAGAAAACTGAACTTCCTGGATGACCTTAGATTGTCACCCAGACTTCTTTGTACCATCTCTACCAGTTAACTTGCTTCTGACGTTTTACAGTATTTGTGGCCTTAATTGAGGGACATAACCAAACAAATTTATCATCACAGCCCATAAAACCGACAGAATTCATATGGTAGCATTCTTCATTCTCTCCAATTTGTTTCCCTTAAATCCCTGCAGCAATTTATTTGCTGAATACGCGGGTTTTCCTCCTTATGAAAATTACAAATTGTTGTCAAGGTTAACGAGTTAATATTCTCATTCAATATTTATTTTATATAGGGGGAGGGGGAAGGGAGAAGTGCGACTGTTCGCACACTTTCTTCCACGGCAAAGTCTGGTTTCTTAATCAATATGACAAGGACACTGTCCTTTGGATAATACCCTGAATCATCGGGACTAAAAAATGAGCTTTATTAATCAACAGCCCCTGATTAATTATTATAAAGTGATGCTCATACATTTCTGTACATTTTAATAATTCCTGCAGAAGGCTAACAATGTCCCCAGTGATTTGAAGGCTTTGGGGTTTGAATTTTTCTAAGCAATGTCACAATAAATAGTCCAAGGGTACTACTGCTCGCTCACTAATCCAGTCTGTTTCAATCCAGCAAATGAGTAAAACCTTCTTTTTCTTATTTCCCATCTATAATTTATCATTTGCATACAAAGTAAGAAGCAAGAATCGGCAGTCTCATCAGTTTTCAAAATATCAAGGGACAACCAGGGTGATTTATAGCAGGCTACATTATCTAGATCATAAAACCAGAATATTTCTGTAAAAACAGACCTATGCAACTTCTCGATAAGAGTAACTGTCTAGTAGATAAATGTGATGAAGGTCATCAGTCTGGAGAATTTCGTATAGACCTGAGTAGCCATTAGGTCTTTCTTTACACAGAAATATCCCATCCCAAAACTGCTAACAGGCATCATTTTCAAACAGCAATTTGAAGTACTAAAAATACCTTCATTTAAGGCTTTTTCAGCCATTAAAGAGTATAGCCTCTGTGTTTGCTTGCTACCAGCGAGATGAAAAATATGCCACCTGTTTCTTGTGCTTTCAATGCACTTTTGAAGACATAACCTTGCAGAAAGGAACAGATGCATTCTCTTGGTTATGAAATGATCCAGCCCCAAAAGATGTGTAAGAAGGTGACCACAGCTGGTAAGCATTTGTAGTTTAGTTCTAAAGGGCAACATATTTCTGAGCCACAGTGCAAATGCTCAGATGGCTGTATTGCAGATTTGAAGACAAATTAATGTTAATCTATTGAAATAATAGAAGTATGAAAAGGGTCAGGCATAAAGCGTTATCCAGCATGAGTTCTGATCTGTTCATTCTTCTTACTGGTCATCTCATAGTCCGGTTTTCTCTTCCTGTAAAATATTTGCCCAGCTCTGACAGCTCACGAGGATGCTGTTCAAGGGCTGTGGCTGTGACGGATGATATCAGACTTCCAAAGTCGCTAGCATCCTGCATGAGTGTTTTAAAATAATGTGTTTGCATTGGAAAAACTCAGTGGCCTTTTCACAACCTTTCTGCAATGAATGTTTTAATTACTCATTGGTGTTCATGTATATAAAGTCGAGTCCCGGGAATTTTTCACAGAGAGATGTTACAATCTATGCACAGGTAACCCATGGGTTATTTGGTTTTAGCTACTTGATTTCTGGTTTAATTTCAGTATGTCAATAATGAGTTCTCTCTTCAATTTATTAATGTGAATCACTGAAAAAAAATTCATTGCTTTAGGATGCTCTGCGACAAGCAGTACTCTTCTGCATTTTGCCCTCTAGAAATATGGGTTCTGATCACAGATAACTAAAATGAGATTAGGATGTTAGCTTTCTCAAGAGATAACAGCAGTCTAGGTCATAAAACTACCATATGGCAGATTTGGCAGTCTTTACAGAGGTCCATGGTTTAATTATCACAAAGACAGATTCAGTTCCCTACTTGCAAATGCCTGGGTCCTCCTGTGGCAAGGACTGGCAATGCAATTAAGGGGAAAGCTGTATTGTACTTGGCTGAAACAAGAAATGACCTTACTGTGGCCAGCGCTGTCACTTCCTAACATTTCACTCATGATTAAGCTTATCATTTCAAACAAACAACATAAAATGTCAGGTCTCTGGTCTGTTTAACATGCGGGAGGAGGGGTAGGGAGAGTAGAGAAGCATAAACCGTGACTGTATTGCATGAAGCCAAACTGGAAAGCTTTCCTTTTGAAAAGAATTTTAGAAAAGGAAGTTGATAACTGCATTAGAAAGAAGCAGTATCTCTGCAGACAGAGTTTGTCTTTCTGGTTAAGTCTTTTAGTTACTTGCATCAAATGGCTTGGTGTTCTGTTTCCAGTCCCTTGACCCATCTTCATTCCCACAGTAACGTGTTCTTATACCACTCCTAATTCCATCCACAGCCCCTGCTGTGCTCTGGATTTCTGTTAGAGTAACTATGTTGTCACTTGCACTTCCCTGTGAGCACCATCTATTTATTATACAGTGACTGTGGAGAGGAATACCCAATTCTAGGAAAAACAGCATTTCATCTTATTTACATGGCTTTGAGTTGATAGAGATCTGTTTGCTCCACAGAGTGTTCTTGTCAGCACAGAAAACCAGCATAAGGTTGAGGCAGATGACTTCCATCAAGAGCAAAAAGAGACCTAGGACTCAGTGTGCAATTGAACTGTTCCTTTAAATGGTCATTTCCAAAAGACGTCCTTCTCTTTGCCTGGAATATGCAGTGGTGTTAGTAGTAAGAGGTATAATAATTGTCTTCATTGACTAGAGGAAGTGTGTCCTCATATGTATCAACATTATCCTGAGAGCGAAGTCATTCATGTTCCTTGTTTTAAGGTAATCAAACTGGCTAGCATTGCAAGACTGAAGTATCAAGTTAATTTAACTCACCCTTGCAGCTAACAAAATAATTGCTGTAGTTCTTTTGTGTGCAGTTGTAGCAGTGAGAATGCCTTTCTGAAACGTAATCACATTGTAGCTTGATCTTTAAGGTTTTTGAAAGGCTGACATCACTGAGAGTGAGTGATGCACATAGACCTAAATGATATGTGTGCTTCTTGTCAGCAGGATAAAAGTATTTCTGAATCCAACCAATATTTAATAAGATAGAAAAATACTAAAATTCAGGAAGTGATAAATGTTAAATACTTACTTTGTAGTAGGTGTAGAGAAAGAATCTTTGAGTATTCACTTAAAATGTCACTACCAAACCTGCTGCTTATTGTGTTTAGCTATATGATGTTGTATGAGCAAATCTATGGCTATTGTTATTTTTGACTACTTGCAATTTCTGATAGTTTTGAGTTGTAGTGACAACTCCATTTTCTTCACGTCTTGGCTAATTTTATGCAAACCCTTGGAGACTAAGTTTAGTTCATAGGCATGTTCATGTCCAATTAAAAAGTAATAGATCTGAAACATATATTCCAAATCAAAAGAATGCAATGCTGTCAAACACAAGAATTACAAACCCAGCCAGCCAGGATTCACGAGATCGCAGAAAATCAGTTTTAATATATATTTGATTTCTGAATCTTTACAATAAACAAAGCATATTTAAATCCATCCTCACTCTAGTCAAGGCCATCTAAAATATCCATTTTCATTATTAGATTTTGAAATATTCAGGGTCATCTTAAAGCTGGGATTTTAACTAGTACAACAAATCGTATGAGACGCATGATTAGATTGAGAGCTAGCATCAAGAAATATGATATGCCAGTGAGTTGTTTCTCGACTATGCTTTCAGTTGGTACTAAGGAGGTAGAGTTTTAGGTAGTAGAGAAGTGAGCTCCTGATTGTTCTTGGCTGTTCGTTTTCAGGGACTGAGGTGTGCAACATCAGATGGGCAGAAACTGTGGAATTTTAGTTATAAACTCTGCCCTTGGTTATTTGTGTTTTTTGTGTAAAAAGTTTGAAGAGTTGTGTTAAAATGAAGATATATTAGGTGGGACATGAGGATAAAATAGGAAAACAGTTCCTGTCAAAACCAAGTGCCTTCTATTTTTCTTTTTTCCTTTTTCTTCTACCAAAACACCTGTGTGAACAAAGTACCAATGCAGATGCAGCTTCTACAGCTGGAAAGTTTCTCTTATCCTTATTTATAATGACCCCAATTCCCTATTTACTTATGAAGTCAACAGAGGCCAAGAAATTCATAAAACATTTAGTGCATAGAGAGATAGCATTGCTGCTCTTAAGTAAAATCTATGAAAAGAACATGATATCAGCATAAAAATAAATCAAGCTGAATGGAAATCTGTGGATACTTAAAACTAAAACTATTGGGAAGTTGGGATATGGTTTACTGTAGAGATGACATGGAGAACTGTGAGCAGCATGCACCCAGCTTCTGAATGAGAGAAGTATAGGTGCAGTAAGGGAAAAAAATGTTCTGCATCAGAGATGGAATAGATAACCCACTGAATTCTTCTGCTGGTAATCCATGAAAGAAAACCCACAAGGTTGTCCTTTTTTCCATCTCATAACTCATGAATTGTTGAAAGTGACTTCTAAGTTTATTTCAGTGGTGAAACTTGAAAGTGCCTTATTGTGTAAGTAAGATCAAGGGAATAAAGAGAACTGCTGTATGAGGCTTGCCAGGTGTGGTCACTGTAAAGTGCTTATTTTTTAAAACCTTACTTATAGAATTTGTACTGAATGTAATTTTTTTGATTACTTGCCCATTAAAATACATGCTTAAATAAGCCACAGCCCCAGTGCCAGCAACCCGGTTTGACTCTGGAAACCTGAAAAGTTCTCATTTTTAGTCATGCTGCCCTCTGTGCATTCTTGATCGGACACTTTTCCCCCTCATTAGAGTTGCTAATTGGCTACAGCCTCTGTCTCTCACCTTTCAACAGTCCAGTTGTTTTAGATGTTGGTGTATATGGTACTGTATGACTACAGATTGGTCAAAAGAATGCAAACTTCCTAGAAAAGGTATTAATTGGGGTAGAAAGAGGGGTGGGGGGAAGGGAAGAATCATGCCTAGCTTGGAAAGGTTTTCAATTCTTATGTGTCAGAATATCCTAATTCAAATCCAAATGGGAATCCACCATTCTAGGGGATTCACACAGCTCCAGGTAAACAACTAATGAGCAGCCTGCCAGTTTCATTTTTATCAAGAGCCCTCAGAGATTCAACTGTGCCATTTCATAAAATATGCAGATGATAGTGGAGGGAGAATAGCAAAGGCTTTGAAAATGATTCACACAACCTAAAAATGATGTTGAAAAGGGAGGAATTAAATATTCACAAAGTGTGAGAAATTAAGGCATATTAACTGTTAGAATGTGGAAATGAAGTGACTAACATGCATAGAGCTGATGAGAACTGGATGATTACAGATCTGTCAAAAGTTTCTAATTCTGACACAGTGTGATGTCGAGGTGCTATTTGGCTGGTAAGGGCAAAAAATTAGGTATGGGACAAGTAATGCAAACCTGACAGATCAGAGTCAAAGGCGGTAAGACACCGCAGTGATTAACATTAGGATCAGTCCTGTATCAAGGGTGAACTTTAAGCTTGCAAAATGAATACTAATTATGGTTACAAACAGAACACAAGGGGCTCAATTCATCAGCTCTTGAAGAGATGGTGTAATGAGTTAGTAGAGGGGGGGGAAAAGTCACCTAGGGCCAAATTTGTCTCACTACTGAGTTCTGGTTTACACCAGGGATAAATCTGACCCTTGAGATATGAGAGTTGGAAGTTTCACTCTTCTGTAATTAATCGGGTGTATCTTGTGTTGCAATTTTGATGTCGAGGAGAAGATCCTGGCAGATGCATTCATGCAGAGCTGGTGAAAACCAAAACAAAATAATTAAAAAAAATAAATACTGGATGAATCGATATGTGTTGTAATATGGCAGAGACACAGTTCAGCACTTCTCAAGGGCAAAGCCGGATACTGGCATCTGTGAGCAGTACTGGAGCCATGCTCTCCATGTTGCACAGAACTGTGTGTTTCTTCTGGAAATCGCTCACTGCAAGCGCTGTTTGTGACCCAAGGTGCAGAGCTCTCACTCTGGGGCTATTATTCGTTCAGCATGGTACCAGAAGCACCATCTCACATCAATGGGGCATGGAAAGTGTTTGAACCCATTTTTGACTTGCTGAGTAATGCTGGATTGTCATGTTCACCTGGAAATGGATTGGCTCCCAGTGAAGAATTGTATGTTGATGGTCTTCACTAAGGTTACCCAACAGAGAAGCAATGTGGTAGCTTGTTCATTCATTGCTGTGTACTTTTTATTTCCTCCTTGGGCCTTGCATGCCTGAATGCTCTATAATAGCATATAGTGAAACCTATGTGCAGAGATCTCCTATGGCCAATTAATATTTCCTTTTTTCATTGGAAAAAAAAAATCCATGCCAATTCCATCAGTCTGAGCTGTAGACAAAAATCTACATAGAGTTTGTTTCTGCATAGTTTGCACACACAGTGTTTACGTAGCTCTTTGAGTAAGGGATTTGAAAATTCAGTGGAAGTTACAACCTGTAGTCTCCTGTGAATAACCCCATCTTACACTGTAAGCTTAGCTTGATACAGAGTGTGAACTAGTGTCATGTACAGCGCTGAAAATATTGAACAAATAAATATTATTTTGATTACAACAGTATCAATAGCATGCTCGGTATCTTCCAGAGACAAAAAGAACTTGAGATATTAAGCAAAAAAAGTGGTAATTGTGCATGCCAAATAGATGTGATACTCTGTGTGTGTTGTGCATACCTAATTTCTTGGAGAGCCTGTCCTATGTTCATAATCAAGAGACAAGCATAAACTCAAAGGTCACAAAAAGACTGAGCTTGGTAAGGTAGATGTTCTGAATATATTAGGTATGTAAAGCAATATTGTGGCCCATCCAAACTAGAATTAGTGGTAATTATTATATAATATGTAATGATGGGATTTAAATGGCTAACACATTTTCTCTGCTGAGATCATTTAGACATGATTCATGTAAATGATTAAATTAATAGATCTTCCTCTTTTAAGACTGCTAGGCAGCTTAAACTAAATTTCTCAACAGAGACTGATCTCAGTGAAATAATATTAATAGAAAATGGAAGAAGAATTTCTGAGAAGTGGGTAAATCCATGTTGGAGTTTGAGGAGATTTCTATAGACATTTTTGCCTGCAAAAATACTTCACAGATTTTAAATATTCTCTAGAAATAACCCATCAAGGACTTTGGAAGGTGAAGGAATAACAAACTTAACTTTCCCTGAAAGAATAGAATGGTGAAATGTATTGGAAGACAGGGACTTAAAGGATCACTGTCTACTTAGTTTAGGCTTAAACACTAGGCTTTTCATAACACTAAATGGTTTTACAAAACCTAATGCGAATAGAAATGTTTTTCATTTTCCTTCTTTTGAATCAAATTTCAATAAGATAACTGCCCTTCCCCCCACACCCTCCACACTCCCCCCATATTCAGGAGAATCCTCTGCAGTGTTGTAAAGTCACACACCAGAGCATCATGCTAATTAGTAAGAACAAGGACAGCAAAATGGCTATGGATGAGATTCTTTAAAAAGCTTCAGGGAGTTTGTTGCCCAAACGCTAGCAAATTCAATGGGAGTTAAGTACTCGAATCTGATGGACATCTGAAAACTTTAGCTTGAAAATACAAGTGAAAACATGCAATATGAAAACCAGTCCTGAGTGTTTGTGAGGAGTTCTGCCACCTTAGTGCCTCTTCACCCCCTTCCAGCTCAGGCCTGATTTGCAGCTCTCTGCTTAAGGCTGTGAGGCAGAGCCTCTGCTCTCTGAGCTTTGTGGAGTTTTGCGAGCTTCAGCTCAGACTATGGTCTCACCAGAGGTCCCAGTATAGAGGGCACACACGGGAGTGAGAATTTCATGGAGGCAGATTAAGGCAAATTTAAACAGCAGAAGTTCAGGTTAGACATAAGGAAGATCTTTACTGTGAGGGTAGTGAGGCACCGAAGCAGGTTGCCTAAACCTGTGGTAAATGCTCCATCCCTGGCAGTGTTCAAGGACAGGTTGGACAGAGCCTTGGGTGACATGGTTTAGTGTGAGGCATCCCTGCCCATGGCAGGGGGGTTGGAACTTGATGATCTTAACATCCTTTCCAACCCTAACTATTCTATGATCATATGATTTACTTGCTGCATAGTGCATCAACACAAAAATAGAGTCTGTGGTGAGGATCACCTCTAGCTATCTGATCCTCCTCTTGCAGGTTGTCCTATCCAGCATATGTGCTAGAAGGAGGGTAAGATGAGACCTTCAGTTTCAAAGCTAGCCTCAGGCATTCTCAGCCTCTGCTTACTTTGTATTAGTCACAACTAATAATTGGGGACAGAGCTGTAGCTGTTTGCTCTATATCAACCATTCTGCAGGGAAAGGCCTGTCATCTTTTAGCTCTCTTTTTGCTCAGATTCAGAAATAGATAGGTTGCCAGTGCGTTACCACAAGGATGGTATCATATTTATTTTAGCTATAGCTTTGTATCAATGCTTTCACAGTATAAAGAATTCCATAAAACATATTTTCTTTTTTTTTAATATTGCTTGGAAAAGAGCATATGGTAATCTGTACAGCTCTGTCCCAGGGGGTTACCCAAGTGCAGTATACCAAGTGCTCTTTCTATTTTTATTGTTAAATTCATGTTAGTTTCTTATCCTAAATATTTCCCTTTTCTGCTTAGGAGGTTAAAAATACCTGGAGCTGCAAGTCTGGCCTATTTACTACAGAATTCATGAGTCATGCACTATACTGAAGTCTTGAAATATCACAGAGGTATTATTCACAGAAAGCTCAGCAAAAGAATGGCAAAATCTGCCCTTCAAGAGTTCAGATTCAAAAGCCATGTGCTTTAGGGTAACTGGTCATCAAGCTTTCTTTTTTCAGAAAAGATGCGTAAGGAAATTGCCATAAGCCTCTGATTAGTAAAACGACCTTTATCTTGCTCACAATTGGAGAGTGAATCCTTCCTAAGGAAATGGTGTGTGAATGGTAGTATCAAAGTCTAGCTCGCTTTCCAGTTTCGGTACTACATTTATATAAAGTGATTGTTTTTCCAGATCCCAATTTCTCTTGCTGCTTTTCTCCAGGCTTGGGTGACACAAAATACTGACAGAATGTCTCAAATATCCTTATAGTCTCTAGTCTTTCAGATGAAATCTCAATGTGGAAGGCAGCAATGGGATATGCAGACTTCGACTTAACAACGTAGCTGCCGTTGATGGTTCAGCCCATGAATCTGCACTGGAATATGGTCAAATGCAGCTTGCCATTGCAGGAGTAACACAAGTTTTCTGTAAACTGGCCTCTCAACTGGGGGTTTGCAGATGAATCATTTTAGATCCACTTTATCCTGTGGCTGAGACTCTCAGTATGATAGATTATGTTGTTTCATATCATATTATCCTTTATTTACCTTTGTAGCTAAAACAGCCAGTGGAGATTCTTGAAAATCATCGGTTGTCATGGCATGGCACTATAAAGCAAAGTATGGAGAAACTTTGTAAAGTGTTTTAACTGAACCTCACATAGTCCAGAAGTACTTCACTATATTCTGTGAAAAACAATAAACTACTAGCTGTTGAAACAGGGTAGTTCAGCAGCTCCTATAAACAGCAGTCAGACGTGGATGCTGTAAGATATAACAACTCCATGGATTATGACCCCATGTTTCAGAAGACTTTCTGGCCTCCCTCCCTACTTGGCCACCTCCTAATGTTTTTGCCATGGGATAAAATAACTTAAAACTGAGAACATCTGCTTTCAGAGAGATAAAATTGGGTTTCTTTGAATAGCTACACCCTGGGTGTAGCTAGTTGAGCTGCCTGAAATATAACTCTATGCATGTGATAAAACACAGTTTTCCTGGAGGGGGGAAATTGTGAAATGTATTTTTTCATAATAATATCTGGATAAAATGTTTCATTTTTTAAAAAAGTACAAACTTTGGCATTTCTTACAGCTCTTTTTACTAAGTTTTACTTTCAAATTCTACAGTTGGAACACTTGCACCCCTATGTGTAAAGTTGGTAGATTTCAGATTTGTAAAGGATTTTTGTAGCTTCCTGTTAAATGACCTAGAATTCACAGTTCCTGATGGATGGGGGGCACAGCAGACAGAATAAGCAAACTGGTTTCTATTCCTGGTTTTGCCACCTACTTGCTGACCTGGGGTGATTCATATAAGTTCCCTGTGCCCTTTTATCCTCATCTGTAAAATGAGGATATTGACATTTACATTTCTTTATAAAGTGCTTTTAGATCTATGGATGAAAAGTGCTAAGTAAACCAAAACTCTCAATTAAATTAATTGGAGAGAAGGAGCTAGGTCAGTATTATAGCAAGGTTCATTTATACACCTCTTAATTTCTTTCGTCTCATGTCTTGAACCCTATTTATAGTTGGAATTGCTACTGGATCCTTTTACCTGTAGAAGTAGTTTCTCTGGGGTAGATACGAAGCACACTTATATGCTGGGAATCTGATATGCTGTATCCTATACAGATACAAGAGCTGGACTAAGGGCACCCATGTCCTTGTGGTGCAAAACTCTTGTATATGTCACCCTTAAAAATATATATTAAAAATTTCAGGGAAATACCTCTGCCATTGTAGCAGACTGCACACTTGCAAATAAATTTTAAAGCTCATACATTGATAAGTGAATAAACTTGGCTGGTGGGGAAGGAAATTGTGAATGTTAAACTTAGTGATCTTTCAAGGTCATAATTAGATTAGTACATGCAAATCCACCTCCTACCTCAGTTCAGCTGCAGAACAAACTGTGTTGCATTTGCACAAAAGGTCTGTATTTTAAGCTTGTCCGTGGTCTTTATGGGTTCTGTTGTAGTTCTTAACTGAAGGCCACCATTTGTGGGCATGTGTTCTTGCAGGGAAATATATGCTGAAAAAAAACCCTATGGTTTTTGTCTTGTTCGTGGGTGTTATAATCACCTGAAGGTTGTGGTGTTCTTCTTGAATGTCTTGCTACATAATAGTAAGAAAACAGATTATGCATAGAAGCTGGGTTTGTTTTGAAAATTTTGGGAACAGATGCAATCTGGGAGCTGTGATCCATACACAGCTCAGAGATCAGAAGTAATAAGAAGCCTCTGAATTATCTCTCTTCTATTCACAGAGCTTGAACTTAATCTGCCAGACTGCCTACAGTTGGAACTCAGTAGAATACAGCACCAAAAATCAGATATGTGCTTGGCTTCCACTGTGTGCAAAGGGGAGTTAGCATTCAGAGAACAAAGAAAGTAGAGCAGACACCCTTAAACCGTAGTAGGGCAGGTGTTCTTGAAAGTTTCTCAATACCATAAAACTTATGCGATAAATTTCACCCCATGAGAAGGAGGAAAAAAACCATCTTTTCAGTTTGGCCAGAATTCTCGTTGTTGTCTATGGTTTTCTATTTGTATGGGATAAGTATAGGAAGGTACACACATCTCAAAGGTTTGGCAGTCTGGTCAAGAAATGACAAAATGTAGGGCAATGCCCTCAGAAAGGTGGTTAGTGCTGGACTCGCTCTTTTTGGCTGCTTTGAGTCTTCCAGAATTTTGACGACACATAGGGAACAGCCTGGAGTAGAGCTGTTTTACTTGTGTGTAAGTTTTGATTGACAGGAAGTAATTATGTTTAAAGTTCACACCATTTTAAATAATGTGTTTATATATAATCTCGGGTGGTTTAGCAACACTGGCTTCCAGCTATGCTGGCAGGGGTGGGAGTGGGATGTCAGACAAATAGTGATCAAATATAGGGGCATAAGCATGAAGTATGAGTCAAAGACTATAGACCTGTGAGACAACAGACTTTGTCTTTCTAAAGAGGTTGCACTTAAAGGAAGAAAACGTAAGTGCAGAAAAAGGTTTGTGGCAATTAAGTTAGAATTATGATGAATTATTTTAATAAGGAATTGAAAACCGACTGCTTGGTCACACAAGCTCCTATATGGTTTCCTCTAAATGTCCTCTGTATTGTCCGTCTGCTTTACAAGTGGGTCAGCTGGACAATGGGAAAGCTAATTTAGGGAAGGCTGTCCCAAGAGAAGACACTTTTAGTTTAATAAGCAAAGATGGACCAGTAAAAAAGTGAGGGAAAGGAAATCTGAAAGGAAAATGAGTATGAAAAACACAACTCCCACGTGGTATGTCAGAAAATCTTCTGTTACAGTACTGTATTTATAACTCCCTCACCTGGATTCTGAGTTACAGTATAAGTCACTGACAGCATAAATGTAGTGTAATTCCTCTCACTACAGAGGAGCCAATCTGAATTTAGGCTGAGGGAAGCTGGCTTCATATTATTTGCATGATTTCAGATATTCCATAGTAGTGGGGATATCTCCAGAGAGGCTCTCAAAAAGTCAATTTCCAAGCAGGGGAAGTCCTACTTAGAGGTGACAATCCTGCTCGAAAGGTGAGACAAGCTGAGTAAAAGCCAAAGCATTTCAGCATCTGTCCAGTTCTCCATCAAGCTTTATCTGCTGAATCAAGCTCCAGACAATTTCCTACAAACTCATGAAAAATGTTTTTCCCTTGCATTTGGAGCTACCTTTGTCATTCTTGAACTCTCCTCCATGTCTCCACCACTCACTGCTGCAGCATAACCTGCTTCAGGGGGGACTCACTGCAGGTATACCTTACCTATGGAAGCACCTGCAAACCGCACCATGTGTCATCTCTGTTGACGTCCAGTGCAAGTCTATTTGAACAAATAAGTGCTAGAGACTTGCTTTTAGTCTCATTCTTAAACTAGTAGAGGACCCAGGTGGTGATTTCACATTAAACCAGTGGAAGGACAGCAAAGTTGATTTCCCCAACAAGGTAAGAATATAGTATTTAATTTCCTATCCCTTGTCAAGGAAGCTAAGGACAGACAGTGTTGTTTTCAATAAAAAAAATAACCCAACCCAAACCTTTGTCATCTCCATGTAATATCCCAAAATATCCTGAAGAGAGTGTTTTCCAAAGTGGGTTGTTGTGCTACTAGCCTATCAAATGTGATCTGTTTCTGTATTAATATCTAATGTCACATGAGTGTTTTTAAAATCGGAGTTATTCCTTCTCTTAGATATAGGGATTATAAATACTAAGGAACTGGGTGACAATGCTAGATTAATACATGGCTTTTCAAATCCTAAATTGAAGGGTCAGTGCCTTCTATGTTCTATTTAAAAAAAAAAAAAAACAAAAATAAAAAACAACCAAAAAAACCCCACAACAAGGAAAACCCCAATTTGTTGCTTCTCTAAAAGATCCTAGTTTTAGTCCATTTTTCACCTAAATTTTCAGAATTACTATCTCTTTGGACCTATTGTGCAGAGAGCAGGTAATTCATGAATTAGCTTGAAATACTCTGTCTTACATCTTGTAATATTGTGTGGATTAGAAGTTAGTTTTAAGAAGAAGAACATACCCAGGCAAAGTAGGACAAAGAACTGATTTTCAGCTGAGGAAATAAAAACATTGACTTGGGTTGTAAGAAAAGCTTTTGGGTAGAGAGAAGGTGGCTTGCACTGGGGCAGAAAGAGCAGGCTATTTACAAAAGGTGTAGTTGCTTAAAACATTAAAAGAAGAACTTGTGTGCTGCTTCCTGGAAGCCTGGTCAGATATAGAGTAAGGCAGTGAGAAAGGCAAAGGCTATCTATTGCCAAATAGAAGCACATCCCTCATCTCCATAGGGAATGCTGCTATAAGACAGCAGTTCAGGTCTGGTGCTGTATCCAGATTTAAAAGCATTGAAGTTTTCTTGGTGACCAGTCCAGCTTTCAGAAGTCAAATGCTTTTGCTTCAAGTTCAAATATAGTGATTGCAGCTGAATTATTACTGAATTCTGGTACATTTTTCAGGCACCCTGTTGTATTGTAACCAGCTGCACAGCTCTAGCTTGATCAACTGAAGGAAAAAAACATCATATAGATAATCACCTAGAGGTACTGCTCTAGGGTCAGAAATAAGATGTATTGGCCAATGAGTCAATGCTCAGTGTTTGGAATGCATTGCACAGGGCTGTGGATCCTTCAGTGCCTTATGTACAAAATCCATGCATCCTGTTTGGTGGCAGTGATTGTTTGACCCTTGAATAGAGGCTTCTCAGCTCTGAGCTTGTATTTTCCAGTATGTCAGGTCAGAAACTTCCTCTGCTCTGCTTGCTGTACAAATCACTCTAGAGCTGTTGGTGCTATCATCGCTGAACATTTATTGTATCCATCTTAACTGGCAGACATAATCCATCTCAAATCAAAACCTAAAATGTTTAATTTTGTCTAGAAAAGTTCTCATGTTGTTCTGTCAGTGTTAACATATGCTGAGATTTTCTTTAAAAAGAACCACGCTACTCAGATTTTTGTTACATTTCTGTAATAAAACACATGCAGAGTTTCCTTTAAAATTGAGCTGTTACAAGAATTTCTGCTTGGAAAATAGAATATTAATTACCTCTCAACTCTCAGAAGGGGCATGAATCTTTTAAATATCCTCTATAGAAATCCGCATATACCTTCTAATGCCCTCAGTAGGATTCTCACTTGATCTGGTTTCCAGCACCATCAGGAGAATAGTTTTGCCTTTCAGAGCAGTGTGCTGAGCTTTAACTGGGTGTCAGAGGCTTGTCATGTGTTCATTGGAGTAGACGCAACAATTTCTAACCAGAAGTATTAACGGTACTGTAGTAACTGATCATGCAGAAGTGTTTCACAGCTGATACAAGCTTTAAAGATGGTAGTAAGTGAAGTGATGGGAAACGTGGGGGCTGAGCAGGGAAGATGGAGAAGTGCACAAAACGTTCCTCACCGGAGTTAGACTCCTAAGGGCCTTCAACCTATTTAAAAAGGATCATCATTCATCAGCACCATCATAATTATCTGCTTGATCGGGAGGAGGAGGGGAGGGGTAATCAGCAAGAGATGATCAGCGTTTTACCACTGAGCTCCTTCATTTCAGTGCCTAAACTGCTGGATTGTTTCTGGAGAGATAATTCATATTTTATCATTAAAACTGCTGATCATAACCTTGTTAATATACGGATATTGCTAACACACACACACACAAAAAAGCTAACGTGATAAAATGTAACACTTCTATTAAATTACTTAAACTAGTTTACCTCACCTCAACATTATTCCCCTCCCCACCGCTCCTCTGCCATCACAGACACTGCTTGTACATGGCACACAATCTATAAACTCTTTCCAGGAATACAAAAGCATTCTCTATGATGTTGATAAGAAACAGGACAGTCACTCTCCCCTGACATATTTGTTCTTTAAAAACAAATCAATGGTGCAGGGATTTGGCACCTGAATGCAGAACAACGGCTTGATGAGGCAAAGATTGTCTTCATTAAGGACATTAATATTCATAGAGAGTAGAAAATCTGACACAAGAGAGGACTCACTAACCTTTTCTCATATTAGATTTTTACTTCTTAACACAATTACAGTCCGGCAATGACTTAATTAATGCTGCTTTTTGTCAGACTGCTTTAAAGAGCTGTCAATTTGGTCCTGCAGAGGCTGTCAGTGAAAGAGAAAGACAGTCATCTAGGCTAAAAAGACACAGGAAGAAATTCAAACACTTAATAACATTCAAAGTGCTATGCAAAGTCACATATCAACCTGTATTAAGGAGAGTTTTTGTCTTTCCTCTCTTCCTACTTATGCTAATATTTTCCAGGTAAAATTGGGGCTGCTGCCACCTCTAATTCTGAAGTACACAGCAGAAAATGAAGAAGGGGTCATCAAATCCTAGTGTATTTTAGTTTCAGAATATTAGGAATATCTCAAACCCTCTATGGAGAACAGAGGAACTAAGAACCACTCTTTATTAAATGCCTGCCAATAAAGGTTAGTCTCTGGTGTAAAAAGGCTTGTACAGTTGCCTTTCCTATTTCTCCTTCAATCTCTAGAAGCAAGGAAAGTATTTCACACTTTCCTCTTAAATAAAAACACCACAGAAATCATCCTGTAAGGCTGGAGGATTCTCGACAGACTAGTGAATTTTTAAGGTTATGAAGCTGGTTCAAATGAGCTTCGCAACTCTGGTGAGCAGCGAATAGTTAATGTGGCTCAGGAGGTGACTGGATGCTTATTAAGTTATGGTAGCTCACCTGCTTGCAGTCATTTAGCCTTGTTTCATATATCTGCTTTAGGGAAATATTTAGTACTTTTTCTGACCTATGTAGAAAATTACTGTGTGGCCCTGGAACCAGCACTGTGTCCAGTCAGTTATTGGTGAGCTCTGCTGAGCCCAGCAGCAGTTTATGATCTGCTTTTTGCAACTATTGAAATATATTTTTAAGAAAGCATTCATTTGCTTATGTTCCATGCCTGAGTTGCATTATGATGCCCAATAGCATGCCAAATCCAACCCTACAGCATGTGTCATTTAATTCTGTGGATTTTGTTGATTGGGGGTCTGATGAATGTATGCAAGTATCTGAAGGGAAGGCTTCAAGAGGATGCGGCCAGACTCATCTCAGTGGGTTAAGGCAGTAGGATGGGAGGCAATGGGCATGAACTAAAACACAGGAATTCCCACCTGAACATGAGGAAAAACTTTTTTGCTATGGAGGTGACTGAGCGTTGGAATAGGCTGGCCAGAGAGGTTGTGGGGTGATTTTAAGAGCTGTCTGGGCGTAATCCTGGGTAATGTGCTTTAGGTGACCTGGCTTGAGCAGAGAGGTTGGACTAGATGATCCCCAGTGGTTCTTTCCAGCCTCAATCATTCTGTGATTGTGAAGTGCTTTAAGTGCGTAATGCGAATAGAATAAGAATGTTCTTTATGCCAGCACAATAGTAATAATAATCTAAAAAGGCAAAGCACACAATGACTTTGTTATATTCTAGAAGAATAATTATTTATTTCTAGTAGAAACACCTGATTGAATCAGGACAGTTTCTCTCTCTGAAGAACTCTGAAGTACCGAGGACCACAGAAGTGAGGTACTAAAAGACAGATAGATGTTTTAGATGTTGAATTTGAAATGCTGGATGCTACTTCCTGTGGTGGGTAATGCTGTTTAAAATGTCTGGATGAGCACTGTTTAACTAAATCTCTTTAGCAATGGGCATATTCTCTTGATTGCTTCCAGCATTCTCTTCAGAGGTGAAAATGAATGTAGAGTAAATTGCTGATAAAACTTGAATTGCTTATTATTGTATTTTAAAGACATGTCTATTATTCTTGATACATATTGTAAATTGTATTATATTTCAAATGGGAACTGAACCATCTGTCCAAATTAATGCTGCATTTAAGGGACTTGTTAGGTATTGGACCTCCTGTGGGACCTACCATGCTATATGCCTCTAAATCTACAGCTAAGATTTTTTTCAGGTTGGCAGTCTGTCATTAGCATTGAAACAGAAGCACAATCATAAAACTTCTTTTAAAATTTTGGGGTTTTTTTTAAATTTGAATTTCATTTGTGCAAAACTTTTAGTTCAGCTTTAAATTTAGTAATGTCATGTGGGAAGGGAGAGGGAAGCTTTTTAATGACATAAACATAATTAAACTTTTAAACTTTTAAACTATTTATAAGCTACTTGCAATAAGACACAGACTTTCCTCTGAAAACCTACTATAAAAAAAGTCTGGTACTATCTTGGAGAACACAGATAATTGCCCTAAAATAATGCTATTTTGAATATCATGTGCGTATATGGAGGGGCCTAGGTTTTATGTAAATAGGGCCACACCTACAAGAAATCTGTCTCTATACCAAAAAAATAATGAAGAAAACATTGAGAGAACCTGAGAATTAGATAGCATGAGTACATATTTTCTTCCCTGGGGAAATGTTATTTGCTTTGCAGAATCAAGTCCTAGAAGACTTGGACTGAACTGAGTTATGCAGTCCTAATATGATTGAAGAATTATCTTGTTGACAAGTGCAGAATTATAGATTTGAATCCATTAGCTAAAAAGGTCCACAAACATTTGAATAATGGCCTTCACATTTTTTTTCATTGGTCTATCAAACAAAGAATAAAAAAAATTAATCTTAAAATCCTGTAGTTACAGTGTAAAGAGACTGAATAGAATATCCTTGCATTAAAGATAAGTAAGCTTTTTTCATTTCATATTGGAAACGGGAATTCTGGTCTGTGCTTCTATGCTTAGAGCTGTATATTTTTGGCAGCTGGAAAAGTAGAAGTATTTTGTAATAAACATAAATGTCTTCTACTTCAATCCAAAAGAAAAGCCATCAAATTAATTTGGTATCAAAGGAAGAGTTTAAATCAACAGGCCTATTGCTGAACATTACTGATGGGGTAGCAATATGTCGCAGAAGCAGAATAGTTCCCATATATAGAGCCAGGTGCTCATCTGATGTAATTCAGCGTAATTTCACTGTGGCATCTGAATTCATACTCAGACTTGGAATGTTTTATCTTCTTGCATCGTGCATTTACCATGTTCCAAAGCTGGCTACTCTAGAAATACTCTATATATGATAAATTTGGTAAGGCATTTTTTTTGTTGTGATTAGTCTCACGCTGTAACTGAGTCCCAGCATACATTAGCGTGGGGAAGTGTGGTTTCAGACATAAATTTCAAGAGAGTTAATGAGTATGTATTTGTGAACTATCCCCTGAAGTCGGGGGTTTATTGCTTCTCCATGGACAAATTATAATCCGCTCCTGTAGCGACAATATCGGTATTAAAATAAAAGGAAAAAATCAAGTTTGAGAATTTTTGGTATGGTTTCAGGTAGTGTGGAAGATTACTGTTACAGTGAGACAGAGCTGAAGGCAGGGGGGAGGAAATCTTGTTGATTTTTCATTCTCTTTCCTGCTTGTTCTTCTCCCCATCTTGCAGATCTTTTGTGGGTGAGCCAAATGTAATCAGGTTTGGCTCACTTGGAGGAATTAGGATGACTGAAAAGTATGCCAGATTTCAAAACAATTTCTAACAGTTTCTGTGATACTGTGTAAGCAACCGAAAATTGACATGTTGTGTTGTGCCCAAGTCAGCCAACTGCTGTCACTGAATAATTAGATTCTCTAGAAGAAGGGAAGGGTTTTTTTTTCCTGAACAAAATTATTAGAAAATAATGTGGTATCTATTTTATTTATGGATAGGCTCAAATCCTTCTGCTCATACAAGCAAATATTTAAAAATAGTTTGAATCTGGGCTCCAAAAGTATCTTTCATGTATTTCTATATATGAAAGTATAAATAACTGATTTGGGCATTTTTATGCCAATACGTATGTCACTTGCACATGGAGAAGTCGTTGCAGATGGTTAATATTGGTTTGCTAATATAAATTAATTATTCTCTTTATTTCATATGGCACATCAATTCTACAAATTGAGTTCTAATATCAGACATAGGTTATGATCTAATTATAGCTTGATCTGTCATAGAGTTACGACAATTTGAGGATAGATATAGTGCCTGATTCCCCAGGAACTTCTACCTCTGCAAACTGACTACAACTGGGGGCAGAACTGTTCCACTTTGTCAGCCTTTATGTCCCTTTCCACTCTTCTAGAAGAAGTATAGGTGATAGCGCATTCAACAGTGAAAAATCATGCCCAGTGAAATAACAAGGTAGCATCAGGTGAGGAATCCCAATCTGGTAGAACCACGCACAGTCAATGTGCTCACTTCACGCTCTTGAGACTGATGTGGAAATGCTAATCTTGCCTGAAGAGATCTGGAAGACTGCATGGGAGAGATCTTCAGGAGAAATTTGCAGCTTGTATCAGCTGAAGATTGGAATAGGGACTATTTTTGGTTGAGGAGAAACTGAATATGAGCCAGCTTCAGTGTGCGCTCGCAGCCCAGAAACCAGCCATGTGCTGGCCCACATCAAAAGAATGATCAGTGGGTCAAAGAAGGTGATTCTGCCCCTCTACTTGGCTCTCATCAGATCCCACTTGGAGCACTGTGTGCAGTTCTGGTGCCCTCAACATAAGAAAGACATGATGCTGTTGGAGCAAGTCCAGAGGAGACCATGAGGGGCTGGAGCACCTCCTGTATGAAGACAGGCTGAGACAGTTGGGGATGTTCAGCCTGGAGAAGAGAAGGCTGCTTGGAGACCTCAGACCAGCCTCCAGTGTCTAAAGGGTGCCTACAAGGCTACCAGAGAGATACTCTTTATTAGGGGCAGTAGTGATAGTACAAGAAGTAACATGTTTAAACTTAAACGGGAGAAGTTCAAGTTAGATATAAGGAAGTTCTTTATTGTGAGGGTGGTGAGGCACTGGCACAGGTTGCCCAAAGAAGTGGTCAATGCTCCATCCCTGTCAGTTTTCAAGGCCAGGTTGGACAGAGCCTTGGGCAACATGGTTTAGTGTGAGACATCCCTGCCCATGGCAGGGGGTTGGAACCTGGTGATTTTAAGGTCTTTTCCAACCCAACCCATTCTATGATTAGAGAGGCTAAGCCAAATTAGGATTTTTTTTTTCCTGCTTGCTCATATTTTCCAAGCTGTCTTGTTCCTCCTTTTTTTAATTCCATCAAAAAGCAGCACAACTTAAAACCTGCTATTTTTATCTTATTCCAAGCCTTATCTGATAGCACCTTCTCATCTGTTCTTTCTGATTGAATGCACTCCTTCCAATTTGTTGTTTGAGTCATCTTTTTGTAAGGATTCAGAGCAATTCTTCAATCTGTAGAAGTGCTACTTGTAGCCATATTCTTAACAGAAAAGCCCAGTGCAAAAACTTACGTGACAACAATTAATGAAAAATATTTTTATCCTGAAAGTGTTTTTTCTTCTGGCCTAACTCTTGCCAGGACTCCAGTTTGTAAATATTTCATAAAGGTGATGTTAGGGATAAATACTATGTATATTTGAAACGTCTACTCCTTCTTCTCCCATTAAATTCAGCTGCAAAATTCAGTTAATAGTACTGGAAGGGATGGAGGTAGGAGTCTTCTTCCTCCCTTGAAAAATCCCACCCCCTTATTTCTTTAGATCCAGCTGTAAAATTCCTCATATTTTTCTGGCACTGTTACAAATGAGAGATAAATAATAAACAGTTTCTCCCCGGGCATCCAAAGCTACATATATAAATCTATATTAAATCCAAGGTTAATGATTGATTTTCTGTTTTATTGGCTGTGGGGAGCACTTTCTGAAGGAAATCCTGTCTAAGTGGTAAAATAGCTTTCTTCAGAGGTTCTTAAGCAAAATGAGACATTGTCTTGACCGTCCTATTTTGCAACATGCAACCAATGTGTAGTAAAAGAGAGTAAATCATATCTTTTTATGTCTGTCAATTGGAGAAAAAAAACCCAACCCTTTTTATTTATTTTTTTTTCTTTTCCAAAACTATTTTATATCTGTGACATTCCTAATTTGACTGGGTCTTGCAGAGAAAAGTGCCATACTTCTCATTAGTGCTTTGCAGTTATCCCTTCCCTGGCTGAGGTGGAAGAAGCTTTAAATCATGTGGGAGAATAGGGAAGGGAAAAGAGAAAACAAGCTTTTTGAACCCTGTAATGTAAATGTGCAGACAATTATTCATTATTAACTGCCTGAAGCATCACACCTCTCTCACCTTTGCTGGAATGTCTGAACATTAGAGTAAACAACACACTGCTGTCTTATCATAATGCGGTCTGCTTCACTGCAGCAAGAACTTGTCAGAAACAGATTGTGATGTTGACTTCTCAATAGGAGAAAAAAAGGGCCTAAATTAGACTTCTATAAAAAGAATATTGCATATTTATTTCCACAATAACACCAAGGAAAAACGTTAGTCAAGAAGCAAGCAATTGGGTGAATAAATAAGCTTGTCTTTGTTCTCATCAATTAAGTTATTACATCAGTTGGAAAACCAGTGAATTATAATACAGATGTTTAATGAAACACTGCTGTGCCTATAAGTCAAACTCCTATTTTGTGGTGTGATTTTGGCTGCATAGTTTTGTGTGTGTTAAACCGTATTTATTAGCTGATACCCATTATTATTTTGAGCAAGGTATAATTCAGTTGTCAGGCCCCAGCTCTGGGAAGGAGATTTAATCAGTGAGAGCCCGCTTTGCTGCTGAGCATAAAACAATGCGGGTTTCATGAAGCAATCACACCAGTGTGAAAAAATGGGATTAATTAGTATTGTACAAGAACAGGCAGCATGCTCATTAAAACCTTGTGAGCTGCCTCTTGATAAACTGCCACTTGATAGGGCCGCATTAATGTGACAAGGCAAAGACTTTATTTCCAAATCCTTTCTGATTATATCTCACTTTTAAGTTACCTGAATTGACTCTCTAAGGCTTTTAGAATACAAAGATCAAAATTGCAGCAAGAGATCCCCAAGACACCTGGACAAAGGAGCCATGCTCAGATAGTAAGGCTTCAAAAGACAACTCTTTTTTTGAACTCCCATTCAAACATAAATCAATAGCTGTAGAATGAGGCAGCTCCAAAGGTGGTAAATTTGCATTTACACTCAGCAGGTTGGGCTGGAACTTACTTGACAATTAGCAGCTATCTAATGAATCCCATATAGTTCTGCACCTATCTGCTTACCAAGAGCTTCATATGTTTGTCAGTACATAAAGCCTTATGAATATTCTTGCAGCTTCCAGTATGCTCTGAGGAAAGGGGAGAAAAAGGTAGGCACTTCCAGCTGCACATCTGTTTCTCATAGTTTGTGTTGGCCACTGAAGAACTTACAGTCATGTATCTTTTTTTTATCCTTTCTTTTAGAAACATTCACAAACTAAAAATGTAGATTCCTACTAGTGGATTTTTTTCTACATGACAAAACATAATAGGAGACATGCCTGAATAACAACAGTAAACGTTGGATAGGATGTATTTTTGATCTCATGTGTTATTTTCCTTTAGGCATCATGTTTTATTCCTTCCTGAGTTTGTAGTGGTTCTGATGATTTACTTGCACATAATCTTGGCTTTTTTTTTAATTCCTTTTACTTTTTCTGAATTAATAGCTATAATGAAATTATATCTGAAATTCTAATAGTTAACCAAATCTATCAGCTGTTTCATGATTCATAGGTGCTCCAAGATGCTGACTTTCCATGTAGCTTTAGTTGACATTGTATGTAAGGCAATTGTAATGCAATAGAGTTACCTGTCAGCATATATTTGTAGGTGTGGAAAATGCCACTCAGAGAACAGAGATCTCGTATTCCCTGAAGCTTTTCCCAACTATTTTATTTTTAAGTAAAAACATCTTGTTAAAACTCAACACCCTATTAAAATAATGCCATCCACCATGAAGTCAGAGTATTCAGTTACCAATTATAAATTGTTTACAACTGTACAGGTGTAATCCCACCCATAGTTACCAGTGAAAGGCATCACACTGGAGGCTAGGTACCTGAGCTACCTAGATATGAATAAGTACAACGCTTTACAAAGTGATGTGTTGCAATATTATTAATTTAAACCCTTAGACTTCATTGTTGTGATCTGGGCTACATGATGCAATGCAAGATGACAGCCATTGAATTAATAGAAAATGGGATTCATCTCTTGAAATTTCACACAAAATAGAAGCAGGAGACAGACAAAATAAAGGGAGATGGATAGACAGACTGATAATACCACTAATACTTTTAAATTTTAACAGAACGGGTGAGATTATTTTAAAACACTAATGGTATTTATCAACAGTGTGATAGCAGGGGGAAAAAAATCACACTCACTCCCTCTCTCTCTCCCTCTTTCTCCCTTTCGTTGATTGCTTTGTTGAGCAAGTCAGTGAATATTTTACACTTTGTTTCTTTTATTTTAGCAAATGAACTGCCTCGAGCTAATGTAGTGTAAGTGGAAATTTCAAGCACCAATGTCTACTGCATGATCCAATAATAGGAACTTTCTTTCCCTCCTTGCTGCTACACTGTGTTACAGAGCTAACTCCCCAATGCCTCCAGGTAGTCACATGCCTGATTTATGATTATAAACTATAGCTCTGGAAGAGGTTAGCTAGGTACTTTAAATCATTGCTTTTCCTCTAATGAACTGGGGTCAGAGGGAAAGTACAGTATGCAATGGCTTTATCTGGTCGTTACTTATGTCCTACATGCTTACTCCTCCATGGTTTTGGTTGTGATAGTGTTTTCATGTAATTTTAATTGCTAAAGCTATTTTAGTAAATCGTGTTACTGAAAATTTAGTGAAATGAGGTTTTGTGCTGTTATTTATCATTCATCTTGGTGCAAATTGGAGCCAGGCATCTATTTCAAATGTGGCATGGACAGCATCAAAACAGATAAAGACAAGGTAAAGATAGATAACACCCACATAGTATAAGGGGTGGTGTCTTTTCCCATTAACATTATGCCGTAATGTTGAACTCTGTTCTTGTCTGATATCTGTATCAAACTATTGTACCAATATCTCAATAGAATAAGATATGTTAAAGATGCTTGAGATATGCAAATATAGTAATATTCAAGATACTGTTACAGGTTAGTGTGGAGATTGTTTTCAAACTAATGTTATTAACCTGTCTGAGAACTCATGGAGGTGTGGGATTATTGTGTAAACTCAAGGTACCCCTTATGCAGATTAGTCTTGAACATATAGGACTTACTCAGCAGGTCACCCTAAGTCTTACTGACCTTGACAACAGTGCTATGGTCATATTTTTATATAAATAAACTTTTTCAGGCAATTTTTTTTCCAGTGGATTCAGTACAGTTAGACTTGTTCTGGTACAAGGCCTGTTAAACAATTCGTACTTTAAAGTCCCGTATTTATAATCTAAAAGACACTACTAGTTGACTTTCTGTGCCACTCACTAGCTTAATGGAGTATCAGACACTTAATGCGTGCTCACACAACCCTTGTCGTTCAAGTGCATCAAAGCAACTGATCATGTCACCTTCTTCGTAAAGTAACCCATGGTTTGGAATTAGAGAGATAAAATTCTTCCTGTCAGCAGCTCTTCATATCAGCAATTCAAAACCATGACTTGGTACTAAAAGCATCTCTCCAGTAGCCTTGCACCTCTGCAGAAATATTAAACTTTGGATATCTGCACCTAGAAGAATTTCTGAGCAGCACATGAAAGGTTATTTTAATAATCTAGTAGTATTTGTATGTGTCTTTCTTCTGTCAGCTAAAGCTTCAGACAACAGAAGTATGTGGGTCTGGTTCTTGCCTGTTCTTTCCCATCAGAGATCCAACTTTGATAGGAGCTATACGCAATCCACTGTAATCCCTGAACTGCTGTATAGACTTGTTACTTAGCTACTTATTCCCTCATCGTGTACTGTTGAATGTTGCTGCCAACATTAAGTTTGTCCCTTTTGAGCAGCATCCTGTTTTTTCAGACTATGTCTGAGTTGTCATGATCATTTTGAATTCTGATCTTGTCTTCCAGCGTACTCACAATTTGATGCTGTCTGCGGATGTAATAAGCATAATCTATTCTGTCAATGAGGTCACTAATGAAAATATTGAATAGTACCAAACCCAGTCCCCTGTGGAGCCTCGCTTCGTACAGCCTCCCATTCTAGCCATGAACCTTTGCTAGATACTCTAAGTAACAGTTTTGAAACTGATTTTCTGTTCACCCTAGTATTGTTTTATCTGAACAATGTTTCCGTAGCTTTACAAGATCTTTTACAGCAATCAGAAAGTTAATGACACCTATTGCTTTCTGTCCACAAAATCTCCATCCTTGTAGAAGAAAATTGGTTCAACGTTCAGTCTTCAAGAACAAAACGTCTAACTCTTCTGCATGTTATCATTACAGAATACAGATAATTTGTTGCAGAGATTTACCAGAAATTTGGAAGGAACTCGTTTATGATCTCCTAGTTAGTTGGTTTACCCATTTCTTAGACTTCTGTTTTGTCATTTCAGTCATTCTTCAATATTTTTCAAGAATAACTATTAATACTACTAAGCTTTAGTCTTTTAAATAACATGGGATGGGGTAGAAAGGACTGCAAAGCAGGCAAATGAATTGAAAAGATCTAAATACTCCAGATATTTTCTAACCTTTCTTATCAAGGACAATAACCTTGTGGTGACACTGTCTTCATGCTGCAACCAACCCCCATAAAGGTAATAAATACGTAGGCCATCCTGAAGACATCTGTCAATGGCTTTCTCCACCTTTTGAGTTGAAGCAAGTTCAAAAGTTAGCACAATCTAACTTCACTTGAACTTTATTTCACTAAATGAGAGTGATTTCTTCTTATGGCTGATGTTGTTTGTATCTCATTTTGTACCATGGGTTTTCTTACTGCATACCTCGGACCTTGCCTGGAGAGTTAGAATCTCTTATTAGCTTTGGAGTGTGAGCCTTCCATTTTCCCATGAAACATTTTGTGCACCTGATCTTTCTGTGTTAGCAATTCAGGGAGGTTCATTCCACCAGTGACAGGTCCATCTGTAACTACTGGCTTTAGAACATCCCAGAACACTTGCTCCTGGAGGTTGAGTATCCTTATTCACTGCTTGCTGTTTCTTTCGTTTCCCCAGAGTTTCTGATATAAATGTTGAAGACAGGTACTGGGGTTGCTTGGACCTGAATTTGATTCAGTAGCATTCGTGCCAATCTGCTGGGAAGGGGCAAATTCTCAAGAGGTGCTCTTTCTCCCACCTTAACTCTTGTCAGGTGGTGGGCTGACACATTGCACTCCTTCAGAATGACTGCTGTTCCATCAAAGATTCAATCTGGGCCCTCTGTGTAGCAGTGTGAAATATTTCTCTACTGTAAATCACATAGTACAGAGAGAATCCTCAAGTTGTTTTCATGCACAATCATATAGGAACCTAATTTTCTGTGATGGCTGCTTCAGTTATTGCATCACAAAAATTTCCCACTATGGAGCAGCAGGTTTCATTCATTCCATCACCACCTATAAATAAGGGTTGTGACTGGAATAGGTCATGAGAGTTACTCCTGAGAAAACCACATATCGCATTATCTGTGAAGAAAATGTGTTTTAAATTGCATTCTTCTAACTACATCTTGGTTGCTGCATAGTTCATTTCTGAGCATGCTAAATGGCATTCTTAACACCAGTGATGCAGCACAGAAAATGATGGTTCAAAATGCTTATAGAATCCTAGAATAATTTAGGTTGGAAGGGACTTCTGGAGGTCATCTAGTTCACTTGGGGAAGGTATGAGTTGATGCTTGAGAACTGTAACATACTCCCAAGATTAGATTAGTAGGAGCTTTAAGGTTTGCTTAAGTGACAGAACGCTTTTCGTATGCCATCAAAAATCAATAAGTTATGTAGTTTACAGTAAGAAACTTATGAACGTTTCAGTTCACTTTGCTCTATATGCACTTCTGAGGAAAAAAAGTTCCATTTAGATAGACATTCCAAATGGTAACTCCCAAACCTCAAATTATTCATTATTTTTCACCATCTTTGAAATATGCTTGCTTGCATGGACTAAAAGATAATCATAGAAATTTTTCAATAGACTCTTGATGTCAGCTGACTGTCTCTCATCACAATGGAAGGAACATGGTGGAAGATTTCTAGCTACAGTGCATGTGGACAAAGCAAAGGAATACACAATTAGATGTGCTTTCTGTCTCTGATTTGTCCTGTGTGTTTAGAACATTTACCTTTGAGATTTTACTTCTGAAACTGCCCAATTATCTCATATAACATGTATTGGAATCCACCTGATCATGGAAAAGTGTGATCAATGCTTGGAGGGACCTTTTTTCTGGTTTTCTGAGACTATGCTCCCTAAGGTTGTTCTGTGCAAGGACTGGCAGAAGCATTAACTTGAATTGAGCTCTGAGCAGTATGTTCTCTTCTTCCCACAGGTTCTCCAGGCAAGCCAAGCAGAGAAGAGCCAACACTTTGAGGAACTTGGAAAAGGGAAAACTTCTGTATGCATCCATAGTGCCACAGAAGCTGCTTTTCTCTGTATATATAGCTGCTGACTTCCACACCCTGGTCTCAGGTAGGACATCTTGTGATTAAATATTTGGGGCAACAAGTAAAACTTATCAGGAAAAATTTAAAAGATGTACAAGTCTGAGAATCTTCAGCAGCTGTCATGATACAATCTTATGTATTAATCTGGTGTTCTTGTTAAGAAGAAGTCCTTGTGATACTTATTTAAAAGTAGTTGAAGGAAACCATCCAGAATTTTAACCACTCTTGAGTATACAAGCTAGAGAATGGAGTTGGGTTTCACTGTCATATTTTGCAGCTGATTTTACACCATTAAGTTTAAGTAAATTTAAAAATTGAAGCTGTAATCTGTACTTTAATATTGATATAGTCCCTGGCATTTTGACCTTGCCAGTCAGCCAGAGTATTTCAACAGCTATCAGCAGGATAATTCTCACATGGGTGGTTGCAGAATTAAGCATGTTAGAGTACTATTCACTCACTTCTGGAATATCAGAAGTTGGACATCTCAGTAAAGTATGTTGCCTTCAAGTAGAATGACTCATCTGATACAGTCAGTGCTTCTAGATTTTTATGGACAATACATTTTAAAAAATAATAATTAAAAAAAACCCAAACCAAATTGTTCTGCAGTGTAGAGTTACCAAGCTAAAGGTGCTAAAGGAATTTAGAGATTCAGGTACAAACAGTCAAATGTCAGGCTTAAGCCCAGGATAGTGTTTATACTAGCAGTCAAAATAATCACCAGGTGATTAAGGTCTTCTCTAACAACAAGATTCACTGTGGATCTCCTGGACTATGAAGGGGATTCACTCTGCCTGTGTTTTGAATAATAAGGGGGCTGGTGATGCAATATATATTCTGGAACACTTTGTCCACATGTTATCGGAATGCTCACAATGCCAGAGTTATGGGAAATATACCATCGTCCATAGACTGGAGTTTATACAGAATATTACTCTGCCATAGGATCCCTTTATCTACATTCTAGATGGCCTGACAATGACTCCCCAAATGCCTGAAGCCAATTTAAAAAGGATACTAAGAGCACTCTAATAGCTAAAGTTATTACTACGAAAGTGTAAATCAATGCTGTGTGTGTTCCAAGAAGGAAGAGCGGGTCCGAATGAGCTTTGTCTTAATGGAAAGAGTATTTTAGACAAATTCTGTGTATGTGGAGGCAGATTGTACATGTGTGGCACCATATTCTGCAGTCAGATCTGTTGGCTTCCCTTTTTCTGTAGTGAAAGGTGAATTTGCTTAGCTTGGAGCAAGCCTGCACTGTTGTTGTTCTTTCTTGATGAATGCATAAACCTCGTTAGTTTTGCTAGATAAGTGTTATAAGTATATACAGCCAAAGCTGGGCTGTATATACAAGGCAAATATGTGAGGAGCAAGAGGAGGGACAGAAGAATGTAATGCTGCATCCTCATCTTGCCCATCCTTTGGGTGCTGCACCCAGGCTGGTGCAGCCCAGAGGAACTCAGCCCCTACCAGTCTTCTCCTTTCTCTCTCTTGCTAGCCCTTACCTCCTAGTCTTTGGGCTCTGATGCAGTACTAAACCATTTCTACTAGCAAATATTTATTCCTAATTTTAGCAGTGATGAATAGATCTGTCAGGCACTTCTTGTGGATTGTATGCTAATGCGCACCAAAAATATGAGTTGAGGTCGTGGGCTGTGCCTAGTCCTGGGGCGTAGGTTTTCTCACCCCTGATTTATATACAGCAATCTTCTGACAGTGCCTTTAGTCAAAGGGAATGTAAATCTTCTAATTTCTGCTCATCTTGAGAAGATTCTGCACTCTGAATACCATGGATTTTTAGGGATTACTAGTGGGGGCCCAGTTATGGATGTGATCCTCTATCTTTACCTGCCTCCAGTTATCCAGAGATAATCAGATATTAGAGAAGGTTGGAAATTTGTCTCCTATTAATAATTAAAAAAAAAAGTGATAAAAGACTCTGATCTTGCCAGTGTCATAAGTAATGTCACTTAGTAAAGTGACTGGCACTAGCTGTAGGCTCAGATATGCCAATTATAATTAAAGCCATTATTTTCAAGTATAGTTCAGTTTATTCCTGGCGAAAAGTAAAGAGAATTTTAGAGTGACAAATCTCACTGGAAAATGCAAACTTGACAAAAAGGCTGTGTTTTTTGACTACCTGTAATAATCTGATATCAGGCTTGAAATTAATAGTATGTTAAAACATGTATTTAAAATGAGTGTTGACCAACCTAACATACTGTACAACATTAGAATATGTATGTGCCTGTCAGAATCATCTTGACAAAGCAAAAGATGACTTACAAGGCAGAAGTGACATCTAGTTCCTAGAGTAACAGCCTTCAAACATCTGTAGTGTGGCTTTCAGAAAGGTACTGAACCATTATCCATTGCAAATTTGATGCTCATTCACAGTTTTCTGGAAGGGTAACCAAATTGTCATCTAATTTCATGAACTAAAGCCAAAGATAGTGCTCTAAAAAAACCCAACCAGACAGTGAAGCTGTATTCTTTTTTTTCAGGCAATTTTGGGGAGGTTGGTTATTTACTTACAGCAGAGTACAGATAATGATTGTCTTCTGTAAAGCTGTATAACACCCTGAGACACCAGTCAGCCTTGGTGGGTTTCTTTCTTAAAAAGAATGGAATTCTTGAAGATGACTGTAGGAGAATATAAAATGCAGACACAAAGTAGCTCCCCCGAGCAGCAACTCATTCATATGAAGGCAGCTCTAAGCTTGGGACAAAAGCGACAAGAAATGGAAGGTATGCACTACATCAGGAAATCTCCCAAATGCTCCGAACCCTCTACCCCAGGGTATGTCCCAGCGGAACATGCTGTCTGGGGCTGTAGCTGTTCTGAAGATGCAGCCTCTGTCATTGGCAACCTAGAACTGAAGATTAATTGGCAGGTGATGAAACAGAAATTTTGTCACTGACCTTTGCCTGCTATTGAGTACTCCAGTCCTGCTCAAATCCAGTGGTAGTTAGTGTTTCTCTTATTCTGGCCGCCTTTTAGCTCCATTTGCACAAGGTGATGGTGCATTTGTGCTCTCAGGCTTTTGTTCAAATGCCTGCCCTACTGCTGGCCACCAGAGATTACCCTGAAAACCGACGACGGTGCAGCGATCTGAGGTCTGATGTTAAGACAAGGTATAGATTAAATTCCTGCTTGCACTGCAGGTGACTGGGATCTAGGCGAGAAAAGTTGCTGTAGCTGAATTTTTTTCATTCATGTCTACTGCATTGGGCAGCTATTTTGTCATTACTGGCAGTCTTAAAATCTTGGCTTTGTTTTCTGCCCTGTAATCTGGTGTTGATGTCCTTTGTGTTCCCAAACCCTCTGTTTAAAAGTGTTTCCATTTGATATGATTAATAGTTCTTGCGAGTGATCTCTATTAAGGACTCAAAGCTCAATTTCAAATATTTTTGTGGCGCTTCTGGTGGGCCTTGCTGGGATAAATTAAGCCTATTTTTCTCCTGATTGCTTCGTTGGATCTCTTTGTAACTTCACCTTGTATTCCTTTCTGTTCAATACTTTTCAAAGTACTGAGAGTTTAAAGAGGTACAATAAATCCCAGATCAGTTTTTAATGACCATGGTAAGCCTGCTTGTAATATGTCAGTAAGCTGAGCCTAAAAGCCAATGGGGAATAGGCCATTTCTGCCTTAGTAATTGCCTCCACAGAAAGATTTATAATGTCATTATCTGAATCTACAAGAAATAACTCATAGAGCTGAAATACCCTAAAAAAATATTACAATTCTCTTAAAATCTAGTAATTCATAAATGCTAAATCATAAAACTTTTTTCAAGATGTTTTATGTTAAAAATAAAACACAGTCAAAATATAAATGTACTTTTCTTAATCAGATTCTTTGTTCTTTATGTATCTGTTTTCCATGCTGTAACTTGGGCAGAGGAATGGTGCAGTGCACAGCCCAGATCTAGCACTGCGCTGCTGAAAACACAAATGAGTGCTGAAAAACCACAAAGAGGAAGAGCATTCCCAGTCATTTTTCTTTATTTGCGTGTGATTCCAGGGGGGAAAAGGGTTAGTTAGCACTGCAATAAAATTAATTTTAGCAATAAAAATCACTCCCCCCTTTCTCTTTCCACCATTTTCCCATGAAAAGCCACAGTAAATGTCCTGATAAATGTACTGCGGTACTGTTTTAAGCCATTTCAGCCGGCTTCCTTTGCCCTTAGCATTCCCCAATCAGAAGATATCATTCATTTCTTTCAAAAAGCAGGAAATGTACTCTTCAATTTGTCTGGTGTTTAATAAAGTGCTAGAATTACCATAGCTACCCTCATCTTCTGATGCTTTAATACACTGTGAGATTTATACTAATTTCAACCAGACTATATTCTTCAGTATAGAAAGCTTGTACACTTAAAGGGCACCGTCAGTGTGCTTTTTAATCATGAGCTCCTATAAGCAAGGACTCAATTTCTATTTCCCTGAAGATTTTTAATTGTTTTACTTTTTCTCATTTGTTGTTTGTCCTGTGTCTGTCTGAGCTTTATTGTTGCTTCTGGGTGGTTTTGCCATGGCTTTTTTATTATTACTTTTTATTCATTGTTTAAATGAATATTATCCACTGACATCTCTGGCGATGTGTTGTAATGCAGTTGCTTTAACTCAGTCAAGTGAGTCCTAAAATCAGTGAAAGGTTTTTAGTTTGATGTAGTCTGATTTTAATCTGAAGTTCAAATTAAACTTTTCCAGGGTCCAATATCTGCTCTTAGACAGTAGATTATAGAGGCTAACACCCTTTTAAAGTGTGACAGTTCTGTTTATTAACTTGAATAGGTCCAGGATTTTATCCCATGTCTCATACACTTCAGAGCACAGATATGTCTATATGTAATAAATTATTATTCATTTCTAGTGAGCATCATGAAGTTTTGAGTTCTTTACTTCAAAGAAATGAGCTCCCTGAAACAGAAATTATTTCCCAGTCAGGGCAGTCTGGTCATCATTATATCACCTTGAATCTAAGAGGTCTGTGAGAACAATGCTGACAGATGTGTTTCCTGATTTTAAAAATGATTTATAACCAAACAAATCTGTGCTTCTGCCTCTGGATATGTATATCCAATTCTTATCAATATTAGGGGGAATGTTCCTTTATCCGGAGATAAAAATACATTGTAATATACCTATCATCTGTGAGCCTCTACTGTATGCCTCATAGCTTTACTTCTAAATCTTTCCTTGATTTCTGAGGCAATGTGATGTGTGCTTTTCAGCACTGAACTCTGTGAAGAAGTCAATGACAACTAAATGAAACTGGAGTTTTGGAGTGGTCTGTCTTAAGTTGATGTGTTTATGAAAGAAAAAGAAAAAAAATCAGGTCTTCTATGAAAGCTCTTTTTTGCCTAAGAGCTGCTGCACACTGAATACAGTCAGATTTATAATTTGAAGTAAACTTGATTCATTGTTGATCATTAGGTTTTTAAACCTAATCTGAACTGAGATCAGAGTATACCAACTAAAATAAAAATCCTTGCACTGAAAAGCCTGTGGAAAAAAATGCAGTCGATGCAAGGTGACAGTCTGGACTGAGCTGTCTTGGGCCACATCCTTAAATGGGAGGAGTACAAATTCACTTCCATCAGGATTGTTGCTAATAGGATTGTAGGAGACAGAACCTAACCACAATGGAGGATGAAAGAATATTGAAATATCCTTTTTGCTCCTTCTGTTAGAAACTCATCCTATAAGAACCCGGGTGAAATAATGAATTGAGGTTGGTTAGGATTAGTCTCAGGTTATTCACTTGGTGCCATGCTTCTTCACTATTGTATATAGCAAATGTTTCCTGACAGGCTAACTAGGAATAATAAAAGGATAAAGGACTCTGGTGACATACTGAATGTTACAATTGTTATTCCTGTCCTCTAAATGTGGTTTACCTTTGGCAGTGTCAGAGGCGACTATTCTCAGAGCCCAGGCAAATAGAAAGATGAGCTGCTGGGGGATAAGTGTGCTCACAGCTGCTGTGCTCGGTGCTGCTGTTATTAGTACTGCAGTGTCTGCCTGTGGGGAGTCCTCTTAAAGTTTATCAGACTGTGTAAGTGTAAACTGTGGGGCTTGTTTCTTTGCAGAAGTTATTTGGGAGGGGAAGAAGAGAAGGAATATTTTTTTATGCTTATTCTTTCACCTGTTGTGAAAATCATTACTCATTTAACTGTTTCATTCCTTCTTTAAGACATATTTTTCCATGAGATCTTTAAAAAAGGATTAGCCACTGTTAAAGTGATGAACTTAACTGGCAACTTTACTGATCCATTAGCAAGTTTGGATCCGAAACATCTCCTGAAGTTGGACTGCTGACTCAACACACACTAGCAAGGGTGAAGGTGAGTGTTCACTTCTGTCTTGAGGTAGACACACATACTGGCTTATGTGCAAACTTGTTTCTTCTGCAGCTAACATAAGAACTTGGACATATGTATTATGCAGTTGTTACCTTAAATCAAAATACTTTTCCTTCTCATAAGATGTACTGTGTGATTTCTAACCAGTGGTCAGAGGATAAGGCCTGCCTTATATTCCAAGCTCATGCTACTGATATTTCTCTTTAATACCATTCCCTCTTTTATCGAAGGAAATGAGAGTTGCAAGCACAAGTCCTAGATCAGAAGTCTCTGAAGGTAAAGACGGTATCTTGCCTTAGCAGCATGTTCTTCACCAAGTAAGAAAAATGTTGTGGCTCCTCTTGAAAATTATTGTTGTTATTCCACATAGCTTCAAAGAGAATGATGACTTCACAGCACCTCAGCACCCATGGTGCCTGTGCAAGAAGACAGTGCTCATCTCAGAACAGCTGATGAATGCTGTCATAGCATTTAAGTAAAAACTTTTATTTTTACCAAAAGTAAAAGCTGTTGAATTTAGCAAATTGCATCACTGTTAGTGCTGTGAGGAAATGCCTTGGTCTGTACAATTAGAGTAATTAATTATGGGTGAGAAATCTCATCATGAGAAATGGAAAAAGGACCCAAATAACTAATAAGCATACGGTCAATTAATTTCAGGTTACCCTGAAGAGGATGGTTCTAGGAGGGAGGCAGCTAAGTAAATTTAAGTTGCTTGTTGGAAACATTTAAGCTAGGAAGGAAAGCTAGAGACAGACCATTACAGCGAAGGGCAGATAGTGCACATACTGTATTCCTTTGCCGTTATGGGTCCTACGCAGTTAACATAATTTGTTGTTCTGCATTCTTTTTCACTGTATCACACATGTGCAAAAATTTTAGGTGAATAGTTTCAGGTTAAATAATCTTTGAATTATTTAGAAACCACGACTATGCTCTGGGTACTTTAAGGACCTTATTTCTATCTCTGGCTTCTAATTTTGCATGCAACTTTCCACTCTCAAAACCAACTGCACCAACAGAACTTGAGTTTGGATAAATTGCTCCAATATCGGCCCATGTGTAATGTATACTAATGAAATATAAGTGTACAGGTCAAAAGAGAAATATTTAATGGGGGTGTTTACCAGTTGGTGATGGGAACGGAGAGCTCAGAATATACCAAGACAGAGTAGTTAGTGAATCTGTCATACACATAAATCAGCCACACTCCCTCTGCATTTCTAATTGTCTCCCTAAAAAGGTTTTAGTCAACCCCTTAAAATTATGATCACACAAATGCATTTTTATATCGCTTGTTTGCTTTTAGTTATGCAAATTTGGTCAAAAGAAACGATGTACTCAAAATGCTCTAAAATTTTTAAAACCTACAGATGTCTCTGGTGTGAGATAATATGAAAAAAATAAAAATAAAATAAGTTAATGCTCTCCAGCAAGCTATGGGAATGTACTGGTTTGGGGTTCAAGGCTGGATCCGGGTATAAGTAAAATAGGGCATTGGTAAGCGCAGTAACGAGGGTTGGGGAGAGTGACAGTATTATAGTCTGTCTTTATGGTATTCTTCAGGGATTCCATTTCAATAGTAGCTTACCAGAAGTCAATTGAGTTATATTGACTGAAGCCTGCTTTCATCTGAGCAATATGTTGGTTTTTTTTCCATAGAAGCCCAGTCTGGTTTGGGGTGGAAAGGACTTTAAGATCGTCCAGTTCCAACCTTCTGCCATGGACAGGGACACCTCACACTAGACCATGTCGCCCAAGGCTCTGTCCAGCCTGGCCTTGAACACTGACAGGGATGGAGCATTTACCACTTCTTTAGGCAACCCATTCCAGCGCCACCCTCACAGTAAAGAACTTCTTCTTTATGTCTAATCTGAACTTCTCCTGTTTAAGTTTAAACCCATTACTCCTTGTCCTATCACTACAGTCCCTGATGAAGAGTCCCTCCCCAGCATCCTTATAGGCCCTCTTCAGATACTGGAAAGCTGCTATGAGGTCTCCATGCAGCCTTCTTTTCTCCAGTCTGAATGGCTCCAACTGTTTCAGCCTGTCTTCACACAGGAGGTGCTCCAGGCCCTTATCATTCTTGTGGCCTCCTCTGGACTTGCTCCAACAGCTCCATGTCCTTATGTTGAGGACACTAGAACTGTACACAATACTCCAAGTGGGGTCTGACAGGAGCTGAGTAGAGGTGCAGGATCACCTCCTTCAACCTGCTGATCAAAGAGGTGCCTGGCAGGCATAATAATAATAATTATTATTATTCAATTAATTTATTAAAAATGCCAATTGAAATTAACTTTTCAGTTTCCCCAGGTTACCTCTGAAAAGGCAAATTAACTCTCTAAACTTAGGTTTAGCAACAGTGGCCAGAGCAATGATAAACAGGTTTGGAAAACC